>VZRR01010224.1:0-60080 GCA_013398015.1 Oreocharis arfaki
CGTGTCACTGGGCCGGGAATGGGTCGGGTTTAGCGTTTAGTCTCTGCTCTGGTTGTTCCTTAAGTTAAGAGTGTTAACTGTGTTTTGTGCTAAAGAAGTTCGGGCTGTAGGTTGAAGTGCGTTGGGAGTTGGGCATCTTTTTGCAGCTCTGTGGGTGGGTGAGGTGACAGTGAGGTCACTGGTGGGTGAGGTGACAGGTGGGTGAGGGCAGTCTGGACAGGTGGTGTAAGGCCACACTACAAATGTACCTGTGGAAACTTGTCAACTGAGTGTCGTAACTTGTGCCATATCTAGAATTTTTCAGTGAAAATCACGGAATCAAAGAAGGAATTAGGTTGGAAAAGGCCTGTGAGATCACCGAGTCCAATCTTTGACTGAACACCACCATGGCACAAAGTGCTGCCTCTAGTCCTTCCTTAAACACCAGAGCGATGTTGTGGAGTTTGGAAAACCTTGTTTTATTTTTAGCTGTCTTCTCTAGTCCTAAAAAAAATTTTAGCCTTTTGTGAGAAAGGAAAATATTTTCCTATCAATTAGAATTCTATGGACTTTTTTATTACCAGTTAATTAAACGTGTTTCAGATTCTTGTAAAATAATAGAATCAAATAAAATGTGCTTTGTTCCTGCTAAGCAAATGTACAAGTATTTACACTTGTATTAAACACTAAACTTTAGTGCAAATGCAAGGCAGGAAGCCAGATCATGGATTTGCAGAAGTCTTGGAGATAACTGCTGTTTTATATTTAACGTAGTTTTTCTTACTGTTCGTTTGTTCTTTACACAGTTTCAACATAAAGAAACAGAATGGTCTGCAGTTTTCTATCTTGTTGTCTTGTTTTATATTTTGTATGATGTTTTATTTTTCATTGAACAGCATTTGCCACTATGGGTTTAAGTAGAGCCATAGGGGGGAGTACTTGTGGAATTTTGCTGTCAAGTGTGAAGATTCCACTCACACTCAGCAGCTGCTGCAGTTTTACTGCCTCTTGTTGTAGGTGACCAAACCCACGACAGAGCTGGCATCTCCCTGTGTATGCCGTGGCAAAGTGTGACGTCTTTGTTCAGCCCATCTCCTGCCCTGGCTTTAAACTGAGGTACCAACTTGAATCTGAAGCAGCTGACACATAACACATCGTGCTGTGGCAGTGTTGGCTTCTGTCAGCTGAGTACAGCAGATGGCCAGCATCAGCAGTGTCTTACAGTGAGGTTTGATGTGCTTGTTAAAATTTAAACAGTGATTTTTTGAGAAAAATAAAATTTCTCTAGTTTAAATACTGGTTTATAATGCCCTCCCTAGGACGTACTATATACTGTTTCTGGTCTCTCCTTTCCTTACATGGTTCTGTTCTTCAGCATGTCTCCTTTCTCTAAACTGTCTTTTTTCATACTGTTGCTTCTTTCACACTTTTCTGTCATTGGCACTTGGTCATATTAATACATGTTTTTTCTTCCCTTGGTATGTTCCTACACTTTTTTGTGAGTTAAGTTGCTCTGTTTCTACCCTTGGCACTCCTGGACAATGGCAAGACAGAGCCCAGAGGATGTTAAGGCATTTCTCCTTTACCCCATTTAAGGAAACAAATTTGCAAGTTTTGTTCAGCACAGTGAGGAACTTTTTGGAGATCTTGTCTCTCAGTGAGGCATGACTTCAGAGTTTTCTAACACTAAATGCGATTAAGGCAGTAAAAATGCACTCTCAGCCGTATATGGATATCCAAAAGAATTCAAATTATTACTTAAAAGCACTGTGGCTTTCTAAGTAAACTTGTCTAGTATTTGTTCTTTCAGCAAAATAGCGTATTCTTGGGTCTTGTCCTCATATATTGCACTCCTTTGGCTTTGACCTGAAACAAGCGTGTAACTTAGTAAAAGTTTTACTCTCTATTCCCTCCCCACTGCCCCCCTCAAAGCAGCAAACGGGACTTTAGAGAAAAGCCCTGTCACAGTAGGAGGTAGGTATAGCCCCTCTGATGGTGCCCAAAACAGTATCTTTTCCTCCTCCTCTAACAAACTGACTTTTCAAGATGTGGTTTAAGTGTTTTAAGGCAACAGGAAAGAATGCTTTCATGCTTGAGGTACAGAATTTGCATTAAACTTTAGATTCTGATGCTGCAAAATTCTCCGAGTGATCTAGGATTAAACCTTGCAAAGGACCTAGATGTTTGTGTGTGTGGTTCTGCTGACTGCCCACCAGAACTGCAGGCCAGAGCCCCGAGTGAGATTTGGGGTTTGGGAGGAATCCTGGCCGGAGAGCCCTTGTCGAGTATTACCTGATATTCTCATCTGGGTCTCTCTAAGATCCATTTTAGCTGTGCTGCTGCTCTCAAGTTCTACATAGTGTCTGATAAAAGTCACTGTAGTGAGCCTGTGTCATCAACTGGGCTTGTTGCCTGGACCCGGTGTGTGTCCTGTCCTTGCAGGTGTTACACGTGTGTGGCTGGGCCTGGAAGTTGGCCACCTTAGCAGAAACTACTTCTTGGAAACCCCTGGTTTGAGCTTTAGCTAGAATATATAACTCAGCCTCAGGGAGTTGCAGTCAAACAGGAATTGAATGAGGGGCAATAATTCTTTAATTATAAATCTTTGAAGTATTTTTGCAATCCAGATAAGTCACCCGGACATGTTGCCTCTTTTCAGCTCAATGTTCATAGAACTAACAAATAGGAAAAAAAGTAAAGCGTACACAGTATTTTTCACTGACAGCAATTGATAAATATTTCAGCATTTACAGATACATTATTTCTAAGGGTAAGCTCTACCAAAGTTAAATAAAGATCCTTTGTAACTTAGAGCTCTAAGCAGATACAAGATTGTTCTTTTGTGCCAATGGTATTATGATTTGTGAATGCAATTGGTTTTTATTCTAGGTTATCCCGGAAGTAGGGAAGTTATTGAAATTCATTCAGACTTCAATAAATTTTCTCTCTTGCCCAGGAATTATGACTTTTTGATACACGATGGATAGCATTAAACTGTTGGAAATTATGGAAACCCAGCTTTATAGTTAGCCACAGGAAGCATTTTAAAATAGTATCTATAAAGTGCCAATATTGAAGATTTTTTTTTTGTTAACACAGCTGATAATTAAGGTTTTATTGTTTAGAATACACACACCGTTTCTGAGTTCAGGAACTGCTTGATCATTTTCACTTCTCGGCGTTTGCCTTTTCTGTTCAGCTGCAGAGCACTGCCATGTGCTAAAATGGCAGTGTGAAAGCTAAAACCTTGATGGTCTGTGTTAAAGAGATAAAGAAGAACATGTACCTTTTGAAGGGGAGTGCCAGTTTCTTTAAGTGCCTGACTGATAACACTGTTTGCTTTTGGTAGCCTACTTATTCCAGATAGTCTTTCCAGTGCTAGATAATCTTTTGAGCCCAGCCAAATTCTGAGTAATTTGTTTCATAAAAAAGAGGGGGGGAGAAAAAAGGTATGTCAAGACCTCAGAGTTTTGTATTTCGAGTCTTCTTGAATGTGAGCAAAAGCAATTTTGCTCTCATTTTTGGGAGTATTCTTCATTCGTACAAAGAACTGTATGTCTGTTTGCTGAACTTGTGAAGGAGAAATCATTTTGGCAGCAGAATGGGGAAAGAAGTGTCATTCTCAGGCAGTCATGACATGGGAAATGTAATAGTTAATTACTTTGTAATGTGCCTAAAACAAACAAAGCAGCAGGCTTGTGCAGTGGGATTGTTTTCCCTAATGCCAAGTGCAGCTGAGGGAATACGAATGTAATGAACCAAGTTTGGTCAGGAATATTGCCTCGAGTATACTTTGTCTCCTCCTCCTCGCTCTAAGAATTGGTTAATTATTAAGCCTTGGGTTATACTCTTAGGGTTGAAAAGATGGATGGGCAGAGGAAAAGGTACTGGACCTGGGGCTGGGCAAGGAGCTGATCTGGGAAGGCCCTGTCTGGAGGAGAGGGACTGTGAGATGCAAGAGCGGGCAAGTCCATGCCCAGCTGTCACTGACTACACTGAGGGCAGGCTCTGCTGCTCTAGGTCTTCTGACAGTTCTCTCTCACCCCTTCTTCCTTCCCAAGAGTGAACTTCGTGCTGCTCCATCACTGTCCCTAATACAGCTGCCCCCTCTCAGCCACATCCTCTGCTCTATTTCACTCTGTCAGATAGAATCCACTCCCCTCACTAAGAAACCACCAAATCAAGGTATTGTGAAAAACAGATTGGTATTTTCCTCTGCCCTTTATTAGCTACAGTCGGAGTTGGTTAACTCTGAGGCTTGCTCCCTTCACCAGTAGCTCCAGTATTTCTTCTTAAAGAGCTGAAGTACTCTAATCAAAAATATTTGAGTATCATGCTGCTGTTCCTGAGTGTCCTCGAAGTGCCACATGGTGACTGTTAAATGTTGTGTACGTGGGGAAACAAAGTTATTGCCATATTTCTATGCAAACACCTATATTGTAGACTGTTAAAGATGCAGAATTTTGAGGAGGGATGGCGGGGTGATGGTGTAGGGAAGAGACAGGAAGAAAGCATGGTAAGTATCCTACTCCATTCTCTCCCCAGGTGAGAACACTGTATCATCCCAACTGAGATTTTTCAAGTTTTTTCATATAAATTCTTCAAGGATGGCAGTTCAGTCTTCTCTAAGGCAGTCTATTCTGGTGTGGGGCCTTACTCAACTTGGAAATTATTTTCCTAATGTCTGACCCAGGTTTCCATTTTTGCAGTTCCTTCTCATTCTGTCCCCAGCGGAAGTGCAGAATATTTTTTTCTTTTCTCTTCTTTGTTTTTTTTTTTTCCTTTTCTTTTCTTTTTAAAGTAATTTTTTTTAACAGAGCCATGCTGCTCTTCCAGGGTACACATTGGAAAATGTTCTGGTCTGTGGTGCTGGCTCAAGGAGTGGGTCAGACTGGAGTGAGCTCTGGCATGAACAGATAATCTGTTTCAGATGGGCATTGCTGAATTAGCATGTGTACAGGATAGTGATTCTTGTGCCAGCATGTGCCAATCTGTGATTCCCTGTTCCAGAGAAAGCTGCTATTGCTGTGCTATGTGCACACCTTGTGCATGATGAAGTTCCAGACCTTTTGTGTTGTCAGGATTTTGTACAGATATTCCCTTCTCAAAAGGCTGGTGGTAGTACCGTAAGAGTGTGTTGCTTGAGAGAAAACATGGACTTTCACTGGACCAGCTGCAGTTCATTCATTTGCCAGGAGAACCAGAAGGACCAAATAACAAAGGATGCTTTGGTCAGTTTCAATAGATAAAGTCCTTTAGCTGTTCACTATGACTTGAGATTACCCATATACAGGACAAATTTCTGTGTACCATGGATAATGCTTTGTCTTGAAATTTTCTCACAGGTCTCAGTCCAGGCTCTTTGACCATTTTATTATTTTCCTGCCACCTTTGAGTCAGTAGCTTGTAAACTCCTAACCCAGTGCTGGAATCCTGCTGGTCTGAGACACCAGCCTGCAGCTCCTCTAGTGCAGCCCTGCAGGCCCTGCCAGCCTGTGATTAATTATCTCAGTTCACATGGTGAGCCAAAGAAAACTGCCAGGACTGTCTGAAAACCTAGTACAGAGAGGAAAAGTCAAAATGAAACTCAAGTAGAATGTGATTCACAGGCATGTGTGAAACGGAGGGAGGGCAGAGGGGCAGAGTGGGTGGCAGACCGTGTGTCTCCTGCAGCCTGATGCTGAGCACTGGGGTGGATCTGCAGGGGCAGAGTGGCATGGGAAGGATGCTTGCTGCAGAAGGAACATGCAGGGCGTGGAGACACGTAATTGAAGGAGATTTTGTTGACTCTGCTGGCTTGATTGAACCCTCAGTCCTCATGGTGTATGTACCTCATATGTATCAGCTCCACAATGCTGCAGCCACCTAAGGATCTTGTGGATCTGTGGATCTGTTTGCCAGGCTCCTTTCTCCCGCTGCCAGCACAATTTCTGTGCTGTGCTCCCATTTCCAGTGTGACTTTGCATCTGGCGGGAGGGTCTGAGGAAGCCTGTTTTGGAGTTGGACACAAGACCTGAGATCTGAGGCAGGAAGAGTCCAGCACATAGCAGAGAGAAGGTGCAAACAGGATTGAAAGGATCTGTCATTGAAGGGAGCTGGTGACATGGAGGATAAATGGACAGGTGGAGAACAAAAAGGAACAGATAATAAAATCTCCAAGGTCCTGTGCAGGGCCAGGGGTTGTACTCATTCATTCTTGTGGGTCCTTTCCAACTCAAGATATTCTAAGATTTTATATAGGAAGTGCCACGAAACTCTGACCCAGGCACAGATGACAGAACCTGCATAAAGCCCCATCTCATATAAATTAAACAAGCACAATTGTTTGGACAAATGTGTTCCACTGTGAGGAGTTTATTTCAGTAAATGCTTCTGCCGTTAACCCAATTTTAGGACATTGCAGCTCAATTTATTGTGTTGCCAAACTGTGGGTCTTGCTTGTGAAAGGAGACAGACTGCTTGTCCATAGCATGACACGGGCTTTGTGGCCAAAGCTGACCTCGTTCCCCTCCCCACTACTGACACCACAGCAAAGTTCTTCTCTTGGCTCAAAGGGGTCAGACTGGCCGGCAGCCACTGCCCTGCAATACGGCTCTTACCTGTGTGAGGTGAGGAGCAGGGTGCTGCCATTGTTACATACTGTGATAACTGTTCTGTTGAGGTATGTTTTGTGGCTTCCAAAGCACTTTGGGTTATAGTTGGGACCCATTGTGGCCAAACCTGGTGTTTTCACAGACTGGGAACGTGGCCCTGCCTGGCCATCCTTTAGAAGGCACTGACTGTTTGTGGTTCCATCATCTGCTGAACGTACCCAGGGGCTTGTTGCCACTGAGAAGGACCATTTCCCTTTCCTACTCCCTTCTTCCCTTGTCCTCAGGGCTTTCTCCCATTCTCCAGTCCATGCTGTCCTGACCACTTCCCTCTTAAGGGCTGGTTGGTTGTAGCATTGGGTTTTATTTTTTGCACTGAGTTAATTTGGAATGTTGTAGTGATTTAGATCTGCTAGCAGAGCCAGAGCTGACACAAGATAGCAGCAGGGTGTGTAGCCCAGAGACAAAGGGAAACTGTTGCAGTGCTGATAAAATGTAAAATGGGCTCGTGGCCTCCTGTGGAATTATGTCATTTGCAGCACAATTCTGGAGGAATAATTACCACTATTTTTTGGTCACCCAGTTTTGCCTAAAAAAGGGGGAGAGCAGAAAGGAAGGAGAGAGATTTAAGGCCTGAGTATTGGTGAAAGGACTGAAGAGAGAGATGATATGTCAAGAGGGGCTTCAAGTCCTGGGGCTGGGGATGGGAAGAGGATTTCAGTGACTGTCCAAAGCAAGGAGGATTTCACCAAGAGCTGTAAGAGGTGCCTAGGGCAGGATTAAATGTCTAACATGTTTGGTTGGTGTCCCCTTTGTCCTCACAGAAGGGCAGGGCCCAGCTGGTGTGGAAAATAGATGGTGTGTCTCTGACTAAGCACCTTGGTCTCTCTGAAGACCCAAATTCCTCTCCCATTGCTGCCACGTTATCAGTGTTAGATAAAACACACTTGTGTTTTTTTGTTGTGTAAGGTCATCAATTTAGAGTCCTAGAACTGCCTCCATCCCTCTTGCCAGGTTTGCACCTTTCCCCTTGGGCTTTGTATGAGTCTGCAAAGAAAGAAAGTCAGTGATAGGGGAAGAGGAGCACTGGGCTGGAAGCGGAGCAGGCGCTCTCCTGCCAACCAAGATAACCACAAAGCCAAAGGACCCATCTTTGGTCATTGGCCTCTCAACAGCTGGGGCTGTTCTCCTCCCAGCTGAGAGTGACTCTGCTTCCCCTGGTGCAAGGGAGTCAAATCTGTCCAGTTACCTGCAACCCCAAGAGGCAGGTAACAAAACGCCAGGTAATGCAAAAATTAGCAAAAGATGTAACAATATACAAATTCCCCACCCTTCCTAGGAAAGACGACTAGTCGCTGCCTTTGACTGGGGAGCTGATGCAATTGGACTTGTTTTGAAGCATGCATTGAACTGGGACTGCTTGAGTCTCAGCCATCTCTGCAGAGGAGCAGAGCGAAAGCACTGGCTGCTGTAGCAGGTACATGCTGCCTACTTGTGGGTGGCTTAGAGGCATCTGAATGTTTTGGTGCTTTTCTGCTTCTAGAAATGTTCATCCTGCTCTAAGCATCCATACCTCAGTGTCCATCTATACGTTGCATGCACCTGCTGTCCCAAACTTACAATGTTCTGGTGAGAAATCCCAAACCCTTAGTTGTGGTAGTGAGTTGTTCCCATGCAAGCTCACTGGAAAGCCTCATGATGAATGCCTGGTGAGGGCTTCCTCCCCGAGGCTGATGTGTCTGGTGGATGTAGTATGAGAGCCAGACACTGGTGACTGGGCCCAGAGAAGCGAGTTAACAGCAGTTCATTGCAACATCAGCATTGCTCCACCTTGGCCAGGACTGGATGCTACGGGTGTTGTATGGTGGAGCACGAGCTGTGCTCCACACTGAGCTGATGGCTGGGAGGAGAAGGGGAGGGCAAAGCATGGCGCTAGGGCTGTGTATAAGCCATCCAAAAGGGGACTGGAAGAAAGGGAGCTGGAGGGAATTACATCCAGCCCAGCACTGCAGACTTGACTCAAAACAAGAGCTTCAGAAACTGATACTCTTTTTGCTTGACCTGCGTACTCTGGGGAGCATCCTAAGTTGCTCTGAGGCAAACCCTTCCATCCTGGTTCCTACTATACTCACATGCAGCCTTTCCCCCGGACCTGCACTTGCTCTGTCAATACAAGTGAGAGGACCCTCTGAATAAGCACAGGATGTTAGCTGTCATCCACTGAGGGTGTGGCAAAGGCTATGGACAAGCAATACTTGAAACATGCCTGCTTAAAATGGAAGATGAACCATCAAATGGCTGGTGATTCTTAACTACAGTAGAATGAGCACAGTGAAACCCAAAATGAAAGGAAAATGAAATAGAAACAGCTACTAAAAACGCCATTGCAAAAGCAATCCAAAGAAATATATAAATGTAGAAAAAAGAATGGTCTTTTCATACACTGCAAGCTGCCAGTTTTTGAAAGCATCAGGAAACGAGCCGTTGAGCAGTGGAATGGATAAAACCAGGCTCCCAAAACGCAGCTCCACTGAGCTGCCTGGGCCATGAAATCTCACTGCCAGTGATGCTGCTGCTGTGCCAGCACCCCAGCTGTGCCCACGTGCTGAGGGGTGGCTGGGGCATGTGCTGAGTGTCACGTCATCTGCCACCAGACCAAGCTCCTACCAGGTGAGCTCAGCCTCCCTTCCATAGACAGGGCTGCTGCTATCTCTTTCTTCTATGCCCAGCTACCAATTTTCAGTAAATTTATCGGAACTCCAGTGTATCTGAGGCATCTTGGCCAAATTTGACCAAGGTTACCTAGGGATACTGGGTAAAAAACCAGGCTGTCAGGCCTTGTACAAGTCTCTTGCCTTTATGAAATGCAGACTGAAAATAAATCCAGAGCTCAGAAAAGTAGCAAATGCCTCTGGCTGTTGCAGGGTGCCAGAGATTGAGATGAGTGATGTGCTTTGTGGCACAGAGGCACCCAGTACTTTCACCAAACATGACACTGAGTTGGGCATGCAGCACCACAGGGGATGTCCAGCCAGCACAGGGATGGGTATCCCAGTGCAGATCTTCACCTGGTGGCAATCTGCTGCTGCCATCTTCCACTGCTCTCAGCCTGGGTTGTGCCTGTTGTGTGTGAGGGCCTTCAACAGGTCAGATGCCCCAGTGCAGAGAGCAGGGGTGCTCAGGTACTTCAGTGGTCTTGAGTGTGAAAGTCTTTGTGCACTTGGATTTGGAGAGGCAGAAATGCGAAGTCATAAAACAGGTCTTTGATCATCACAAGGATTTGACTTACATGTGGATGTAGACTGGTTTCTTGTAGTTGGCTAAGATTTTTTTCCAGGTATTTTTCTCTATAAGAACAAGTCTGTTTCATCCAGCTGCACCTTTCAGCTCTGCTGCTGATGTTTTTGTGCTCTCTGCCTGTGGTACATGCTGCATGGGCATGAATAAGCAGGTATCAGTATAGCACACTGGCAGACTCCCAAGGGATCTGCAGCAAACAGTGAGCACAGTGATCCAAAATCATCTTCCATATCATGTTGGCAAAGAACAAAGCCCAAGGGCACTGATGCCAGCTAGCATAGCTGAGCAGGGAGGGATGGGGGAGTTCTAACTCCTCCATGTCTTTTCTGACATCACTGCCCCCTGGGGCTCATGCTGGGTGTTGTCCAGCAGTCCCTGTGCTCCCTAGTGTTGCAGCCAGCTTCACATGGCGGCAGCACAGCTTCCCTGGAGTGAAAAGGAGGTTAGCAACAGCCTCTGCTTCCTGCAACAGTGCCACTGCAGCCAGGTTACTGGGCTTCAAAAACAAGTTATCACCCGTTCAGCTGTTTTGCATAAAAGCAATTCCCCCTGCATCTTCATAAGGGCTGGCTGGGCAGCTCAGACTTAACAGCTTCAATAACTTTCTTCCTCGGGGCACAGCCAAGATGTTGCCAGATTATTATCCAAAAATTTCCCAAATCCAGGAGGAAGTCTTTGCATTGGGGATCCTGGTGGACAACAAGCTGTCCATGAGCCAGCAGTGCCCTTGTGGCTAAGAAGACCGAAGTTATCCTGGAGTGCATTAGGATAGGGTGCCAGGAGGTCGAGGGAAGTGATCCTGTCCCTCTGCTCAGCCCTGGTGAGGCCTCACCTGGAGTTCTGTGTCCAGGTCTGAGATTTCCAGTTCAAGAAAGACAAGGAAATACTGGAGAGGCTCCAGCAGAGGGTAATGGAGGTGATTCACAGAATCACTGGGTTGTTTAGGGTTGGAAGTGGCCTCTGGAGATCATCTAGTCCAATTGATTAGGGGTTTGGAACACATCAGTTATGAGGAAGGGCTGAATGAGCTGGGCCTGCTTAGCCTGGAGAAGGAAAGACTGAGAGGGGACCTCATCAATGTCTGTAAGTATCTGAAAGGAGGGAGTCAAGAAGATGTAGCCAGCCTCTTCTTCCCAGTGGTGCCAAGCAATAGGACAAGAGACAACAGACAAACTTGTACAGGGCAAGTTCTGTCTGAACATGAGGAATAACTTCTTTACTGTGAGGGTGACAAAGCACTGGAACAGGCTGCCCGGAGAGGCTGTGGAGTCTCCTTCTGGAATGATTCAAAAGCTACCTGGACACAAACCTGAGTTATGTGCTCTGGAGACCCAGCTCGGGCAGGGAGGTGGAACTAGATGATCTCCAGTGGTCCCTTCCAACCTTACCCATTCTGTGAGTCTGTGAAAAATCCACAGCTACCCTTGGGCTACAGGAATGTGGAACTGAAAAACAGGGATGGCTTCCCACGGCTCTTTATTCTCACTTTCTGAGTAATTCTGTTGTTTTGAGAGTGGAAACAATCCTGTATTCTGCTCCAGAAGGATCAACCCCAGGAAGGCATGAGTGTCCCAAAACAGACCACTCCATGGGGAATTCTGCTGCTAATTAGCTTTGGCTTTCCTGATTTTCTGTATAATTTTACGTTTGCCCCACCTTCACTTCTTTGTCACAGATGAAGCCTTCTGCCACTGTAGCCAAATGGTGGCTGTTTGGGATTGGAGCACCAAAATGAAAGGCTTTCTTTTCCGCATTTTGTTCCCCTGGAAAGGGATATGCCTCCATGCTTTACCTGATGTCGAGTTACCTGTACCTGGCACTCATCTCCGCTCTTCAGTTTTCCTGCCTATCCCCTTTCCATCGTTGTTCTTACTGCTGGGTCCACATGAAAGCCAGCATTTTTTTATAGCCAGGATGTACCACTAATTCCCACTGCCAGGGAGCACACAGGAGCCCTGGCATGAATTGCTTGGCTTATCAGAAAGCAGGGTTGTATGGAGAGAAACTGCAGCAGGCAGGAATACACAACCGGTTGTGCAACTCTCTTCCCTGAAGGAGAGTGTTTGCCATTACCTACACAGAGCAAGTCCCAGCAGCCAGCAGCATCCTGTGCTCCTTCCAAACTGCTGTCCCCTGGTTTTGCCATGGGGGAAGAAAACATGGGGAAGGAGATGTCCTGGAAATGCTGAGACCTGGCTAAGACAACAGGCTGCCAGCACATTGTCTAGGCAAAACACAGATTTGGGCCATCTCCAAGCACCTCTGAGCAACCTGCAGGAAGTACTTGATGCCAGCCAAAGAGCTATGGGGAGAAGTGAACCCAGCTGAACCCAGCTGCCTGTGTGGGTGAACCCCCTCGCTCACCTCACTGTCAGGGCTGCTGGTGGTGGTGAGGCACTCTGCAGCTCCCTTTTCCCCTGTTGCACTGCTCGCACCACACACATCTGCAAATTGCTTCTCTTCATCCCCCTTTTGCCCCTTTGCAAGATTGTCAGAACAAGAGTTCCATCCAAGAGTTTCCTGTTCTCTGAGTTGCTTTTTTTTTTTTTTAAATCATCGTATTGTTTCTTGCTTAGCCTCCTCCCTAGCTGTTTGCTTGGACCATTTGAAGCCCCTTGGTTGCTGCCCCATTCTCTGCTGGCACAGAAGTTTGTGGCCAGGTTGTGGTTGCAGAACATGCATCACCAGCTCTCAAGAGCCTGGCACAGTTTCCTATCTCCCAGCCCTTCTCCTGCAAGCAGCTACCAGACAGGTTGTTTTGAGCCGCAGCCTGTTTTTTAAGCATTTCCTATTGTTATTGTGGAGATTCTGCAGGATTTTTTTCTCAGTCACTGAGGAAATCAGCCTAAAAGACAAACTGGGCACAGAGGAGTCCCAGCTTGGTCTTATTTGGTGCAGAATGTCCCATGCCCCATCAAGGTGCTGGGGCACATGCTGCCTCCATGTGCTGCTTGTGAACTGGATTGTGCCTTGAATCTGCACCTGGGGATGACTTCCATACTGAAAACCAGTAGGTATCATACCTACCTCCTTCTGACCCTCACAGAGGTGGTGGAGATGAAGTTTGGCTTGGTTGTGGAGCCAGGAGTGAGTATCTTGACTAAATACAGATCTTAGGCTAGGGACACAGGATTTGAAGCAGTCGAGTTAGCAAGTTAGAATTGTAGAATAGAATCCTAGAATAGATTGTGTTGGAAGGAACCACTTATAGTCATCTCATCCAACCCCGCTGCCACGGACAGGGACATCTTCAAATATATGAGGTTTCTCAGAACTCCAAGCTGACCTTGAATGTTTCCAGGGATGGGGAATCCACTACTTCTCTGCACAACTATTCCAGTGTTTTGCCACCCTCATCATAAAAAAATTCTTCATTATATCTTAAGTTCTATTCCATCTGCTGAGCTTGGCTTGACTCTACACAAGGTAACATTTTTCAGAATAGCAGAGCTCCCAAATTGCTGTCCATCATCTGAACCATCAATTGTGACTAATGTGCTCTTCACGCTGCCAGTGAAGTGTGCTAGTCTGAAACCCAAAAGAAAGTGGGAACCACTCAAGAATACTGGGCTGGGTCTGGATCTGGGTGTCCCTTATCATGAGGGTCCTGCAATTAAGTACTCATATGCATCCATGTCTCCCAGTATCTTTGAAAAAATATGCAAGTAATAGAATGGTGCTCAAGCTGTTTCCTTCACTATTCTCCATGAACATAGTTATACCCTTAACAAAGCTATCCCAAAATAAATGAGTAGTTGGTACTCTCTGTTCCCAGCTTTGGTACAAGAGCCAGCCCACAGAGGCTCTCCTGGCTCTACTGGTTCTCCTCCTGCCATTCTTTAGTCCACTATCATAACAATGTCACAAAGGCGTTCTCCCTGCTGTGAACAGGGATGATCACAGCCAAGGCTACATTATATATCATTATCTCAAGTGTCAGGTCAACCAATTAAAAACAGTTACTTTCTCCATCTCTTCCTCTGTGCCTTTCAGCTATTGCACCAGGAAAATCTGTTTCCTAACAGAAGAGCCTTGTTCTCCACTGCTGTTTCGATTGGGATCAGGTTGGTGGTAGCCTGCCTGCTGCATCCCCCACTAGTGTTTGGCTTGGGGCCTGTCCTGCTTAAGCAGGGGGCAAAGGGCTGACGGGGATTTTCTAGCTGTGCCCTGCTCTCTACGTCACTGTCAACCACTGGGAGCCTGAAGGAGGTAGCCAGAGGCACTGGTGCCACGATGCAACTCCCAGGCACTACTGCTACTGCCATTTATAATTTCCCCTGCCTGTGCCACGTGGATGAGGTAACAGGATAGCTGTTCTTCTAGGCAAGCTGTATTTGTTTTTACCACTGATGTATCTTGCTTTGTCATGGTTTCCATACTTTAATAGGAAGCACTTTTTAAAAATAAAATTAAATGCCTCACTAATTTCTGTAAACAAGGAGGGTGGGGCACATGTTGGAGAAATATAAAATGTTTGCAGTGAAATCCAGTGTCACAGAGCAGAGGTGTACAGACTGGGAACTGACCATGACTCACCACTTCATCTGAAGAACCATATCCAGAGATGGCAGTATTAGCCACTTGGTGGCTCCTCCATGCATTGTTGGTGGCCTGATCCAGAGGTTACTAGCTCCTTACACTGACTTCTGTGGGAATCTTCGTGTGGTTTTTGTACCTTTGCTGGACCAAGATTGGAGTGCCCGGTGTGCTATCTGAGAGCCTGCCAGGTAGAGCTGTCCAGTCACTAGTTTCTCTGACAGCAACAAGGATTGAAACATTTCTCTGAAATCCAGTAACAATCCAGAAGGGAATGAGATCCTATCTGCAAGAGCTTGCCTGGAGAGCTGAATGGAAAATTATAGCCCTCTAACATCATTTACAAAAGGCTGGTGCAAGAACTTCTTAGATAATTAATACTCCCTACCTTGTCCTTTGAAAAGCAGAACTATAATTTACAGGGGGGCTTGATCCAGAAGCTGTGATCTCAAAAATTGCATACGTTTCTGTAAACATCTGATTCACGTCCAAAATTTGCTGCTAGTTTCCGCTTCATTGTATCTCAGGACTGAATGTGTGAGGATGGGCTCTGCTTTCCCTGAAGTTCAAGCTGTGTGGGTCTGGACATCTCTCTTATTTCACCTGTACAACTATTACTCCAGCTTGAATCTAACTACGTTTATTTGACAGGCTGAATTCAAGCTGATGGTTACAAGCCTTTATCCTGAGAGGACCTTCCTCCCAGTGGCTGCAGAATCCTCCCTGCAGACCTGGGCAGCTTGTCACCCCAAAACAACATGGGGTGGAAAGCCACATTTGGGGTGTATAATAAAAAAGTGAATTTAAGAAAGCTGTCTCTCTTAACTTGTTGCCCTGTGGTGTCTCACATGCAGGTGACCATAGCAATCCAGAGGAGCTTATTTTTCTGTGGAAAAGCTGATTTATCCTTTCTTGAGTTCTCCTTCAGCCTCCACTTTTTTAACAGTTGATTGCCATCCCTGTTCTGTGAGTAGCAAATCAATGGCACATAGCTCTCACCACCTTTACTGCTCCTCTGGCTTCCTTCCTGTTGCTTTACACCCTTCAGAGGTTTTAGAAAGATGGTAACAGCAGAACAGGGAAGGTTGTCCTGAAATGCTGATGTCCTTTTGCTGATCTCCAAATGGCCATGTCCTGCAACCTTCATGGAGAAAGGAAGGATGTCACCAGGCTTTTAAACTCACTTCATTTTCCTGGCAGCGCTGCCCCTCTGCCCAGGGGAAACTTACGTCTCTTGGGTCTCCTGCCATCCACTTTCTTGTGGCACAGGGTGGGGGTCTGCTCTTCTTTCTGTGTTAAAATATGCAAAATAATTAACCTTGAGGACAGTTTCTCCTCTAAACCATGTGGCACCCTGAAGGAATGTCCAAGATTGCTCCCAGTTGGATAGGAATAACTGAATCGAAAAGCATCAGCCTGCTCCTGCCAGACCATGGTCCATCCCCTCAGACACGTTCCCCAGGCATGTCCCTAAGGCACGTCCTCAGAGCACAGCCCCTCTCTCTGCAAGCTGCCAGTGCTTGCATGCCCCTGAGCTGAAGCTGGTCTGGGTGCAGGCAGAGGAGAGGCCTGCATTATCCCTGCTGTGGCAAGGGAAGCTCAGTGCGGGGTTCCTGGCTGGCTGGAGCTGCCTTTCAGAGGCCACCAACTGACGTCCCCTGTACCACCACACTGCTGGGGATGGGAGAGAATGAGGTGTGTGGGAGCAAAGACAGCCTGTCTTCCAGACACTGTGCTGTGGATGCTGGGGGATCACCGTGTTCATGCTCATTCCTTTACCACCAGCTTGTGGCCAGTGACTAAATAACCCTGGAGTCAATTTTTTACTATTCCAGCACATGAGCTTCTTTTTCAGCAAGATAATGTGGCCCCTGGGAGGCTCCAGCACTGATGAAGCAGCTGTCTTGTTGGATTTCCCCTCCTGCTGCTGATGAAAACCACTGCTTCCTTCCACAACCCCTTCCGGCCCCTCCCTGTCCTGTTCCCCGGGGTAGCCGGGTGCCTGCTGATCTCCCAGTGCTACCTCCAGCCCCTGGTAGAAAAACCAAATCCCCACACCATTTTTGTGCTCCTGATCCCTTGCATCCCCAGGTGAAGGACAATGGAAAAAACTGGTCCAGATGGTACGTGCTAAATGCACTGAGAGGTCTCGGTGTGGCACGAGGGGAAGAGGGTTTCAGGACTTCTGACAGCACTTGGGCATCACACCTGAGCAGCACTTGGGCACGTCACTGTTGGTTGCTCTCCAGGCAGAGGTGCTGGAGTGATGGGCAGGCACATGGCAACTCTCCATCTCTCTTCCATGATGACTTCTTTCTGTGCTGGGGAATGTTCCTGGCTAAGTTAAAAAGGATGCTGGTGGCTTTCTGAAAGCAAATACATGTGCTCCATCAAGAGTGATGCTGCCTCTCTTCTTTCAAATGGGGGGGGGGGGGGGGGGGGGGGGCCACAGAAAAAGGAGGCTGGCGTCTGAGGAGCGANATCAATCAGGTAGCACTGGTTAACCAGGAAGAAAAGGAAAGCTGGCTCAGGTAACATATCCGTTCACTCTAAGTACCAGAGCGTAGAGTGTTCAGGTCAGGGTGCTCCTCGGTCACAGCCTCAGACACATGGAGTAAGCTGATCCTGGCTGCTTCTAAGTGGACAGTAAACACAAAAGCATCAGGGTTGGGCAGGGTTGGCCTGGGGCAGGAAGGGATAGGGACCAGGTGCAAAGGGCCAGGGTCAGTGAGGCACAGTCACCCCACAGGGTGCTGGCTTACAGGGCTGCCTTGGGAATATACCTTATCTCAGTTCTCCCTGGTTCTCAGACATTCACATTTCATCATTTTGATTCCTCTTTTTCAGCATTCCAACCTGCACAGTGGCAAAAGCAGTGCTGCAGCAGCCCCACGTTTGCTTGGTTGTTTTCAATGCCATGTGGCAAACAGACCCCAGAGCTGCTTGGTTGCAGTGCAAAACCATGGGTTCCTCTAACCTTAGGTGCTTAGCTCAGCTCCCAGGAAGCAGAGTTGCCTCCACAGGTCTGGCCCCATCTGTTGAGATGTATTGGATCCACTCTGTGATAGACTAAGGGCTGGGATACACTTCTCTTAAGCAGGGAGCTCTGGTGTGTTTTGTCCAGATGAAATTGAAGGCATTGCTGGTGGGAAGTGCTGTCTGCTTGGGTGAATGGGACCTGTATGCACTCCTGAAGAGGATCATTAAGGAATATGGGAAAATCCACTGTCTGCCCAGACTGAGAGGCCTCCAAGAGCCAAATTTTTGTCCTTCACACCCCGAGCTCTGACTGCAGCAGCACTCTCTCAGCTCAGAGCTTGCATCTGAGGCCTTCGAGTCTTTGGCTAAAGTTGTATCTTGCAAGGGAAAGGCAGAGACAGACCTTGTGAAAGTGTCTTTCCTGTAATGGGGGCATCTTAGTGCGAGTTCAGCATTTGCTGAATAGGAATAACCTGGTATCTCTTCTGTACTGCCTTACAAACAGCGCCAAAGTGCTTACTTTTTCTTAACACAGTATTTTGTCACTTCATTATCAGCAGGAGCAAGACTTACAGCTGCTAGGCTTGTAAGCCCTCCTGCCTCCAGAGAAGTTGCCTGTACCTGGCACTTTGGCAGAGGCAGCCTGAGACAGCCCCACACAGCTCTTCCTGGCCCAGCACGCCAGGGGGCTGCTCGGGAAAGCTGGGAAGAACAACACAGTGTATTTGCTGCAGTATTTTAAGCACAAAGACACACCACACTATGATTATTTTCCATGTGGATGTGAACACATGAAACATGGTGTAATTTATGGTTATGTTAAAACTGCAATGCATGAGCTACTAAGGTGGCCGTGGATTGAGTGTCAACAGCAGGCTGCAGGTCGGATTGTAGCAGGCACTGAAGTTTGAGGAATGCTCAAGGGCATGTTCCTTTTGATCCTCCAATCTATGTGGCATTTGTTGAGGTCTACATGGAGATAGATGTCTCACCCTCTGCTTTCAGAAATTGCTCTGGGCTTCCCCAGGAGTATCATGGGCAGGAGTGGGTGGGGACTGGGAGCAGGTCACAAGAACAGTCCTTGCAGTGCCGTATGTGCCCCTGCCAGCCTAATGAAAGCCCAATAATTAGGATTGCCACTCTCTTTATTTTTAATTATGAGGTAGCACTTTATTGTAGAGGGCAAAAGTAACCCTGTAATTAGCTTGTATGATTACTCAGTTATTAGGCAGTCTCTGATGCTGCAGACACCCAGGAGAACCCTTGGCAGGCTGTCACAGGGCTATGTGGGTTGGATGGGACCCCTTGCAAAACTTCCCCGTCCCACTACTGAGACCATGTACAGACCTGGCAGGGACAATGACAGCACGAGGCTCCAAGCATGAGGGGATGACCTCTGGCACTGAGATATTGCCATCCAAAAGACTTTAGCTCAGCTTCTCTGGGCTGCTGAGGCTTCACCCTCCTGCATCCTCAGTGCCCCCAGCCTGGTTTCTTTCACCTGTACAGGCACAGGCTGGGTTTCCAGCTCCAAGGCCCCACACTCACTGGGAGCAGCCTCCTGCCAGAGGGCATTGCTTAGCACTGCAGTGCACAGCAATATCCAAACTGTCGAGGGCATGGGCTGAGAAACTAAGGTGTTTATAAAACAAATTACTTAAGAAAGAAAGAATGAAGGGGTGTAGAAGGCTGCTGTGAGCAGTCCTGTGCTTCTCAGCCATCTGACCCCAGCTCGTGCTGGTGCCTGGGGTTGTTCCTCCCCAGGGGCAGGAGATGGCATTGCCTCTTCCCAGGCAGGTTGCAGCCTGCTTACCTCACTTGGATCTGAAGGGCCGAGAAGTTTATGGGTCAATGCAGTGAGAGCCAGAGGCTTCACTGGGCATGAGGGAGGAGAGTGGTGCATTGGTGCAGGGAGTGGCTTGGCGTAGACCTGGCTGCATGGTGCATGCAGGCTGACAGCTGTGCTGAAAACATGCTGGACGGGTTAATTTTTCCTTCTGCTGGGCAGGTGCAAACCCTGTTCTCTGCTTAGCTGCCACTGCTGCTTGCATCCCACGCTCTGCTGGGCTTGCGGGGTGTTTCTTGTCCCCTCCTCTCACCCCCGCCAGGTTTTCTTCTTTAGCTGAGCCATTCCGGGGGCCGCCTGGTATTTCAGTCAGTGAAGAAATTAGTAACTGATTTATGTAACATCTCGCGTGACTGCTGCAGGGTCTTCACAGAGAGACAACTGCAAACGAGTATGCTATTGGCAGAAAAAGAAAAAGGGGCCCAGAACACAGCCCACGGTGAAGGGTGGAATCACACTGCAAGGCCAGATGCCACTCTGCTGCCGTGCAGTGGCACCTATACCTATGTGCCGTGGCAGTGCTCTGTTTCACTGCAGCTCAGCTCTGCAGGCGAGGCCCAGCAGCCACATTCTTCCCAGGGCCAAGCAGAGTCAGTTCCCACCAGGAGGCCTGCATTCTGGTCTCCTCTGTTTCTCCAGGTGTCAGGCCAGGCCCCATCCCAGCAGCACAGCACTCAGCACTGAGGTGCTGTGTCTCCCAGGGCCCGCTCAGGCTGGCATCACCTGCCAGCAGCACCTCTCCTGCTGCCCCTGCCCAGCTGCATCGGTGCCCAGCAGATGCAGGAGCTGTGGTTCAGCAGGGGCTGGGTGCTGGAGCCTCTTGCTCCTCCTCCTGGCTCCCTGCTGAGACTTTGGTGCCTGTCTCACCTCTGGTCATCAATGCTCATGGTGGGGCAGGAGGGACGGTCACCCCACACATATGGATGGGAAAACCTGGGCAGAACAATGCTGGGACATCGGATCCTGCAGCTCTCCCTGACTCTCCTGAGGCTGAAGCTTTCAGCTTGGATGGTCCAGGGGTTATTCTGAGCGTGCACATGTCCCTGGGCCACTGGTGGCGGACCTGACATCCCTGTGCAGGAATGGAAACCCCACTGGTTCAGCAGTGGTGGGAGGGAAGGCTGAGCAACATGCCAGCATCCCTCTCAGCAGCTGTGATTCAGTAGCAAAGGAAATAACAAATGCTTGCAAAATAAAAAATGCTTTTGATGTGAATAGAAATGTTTATAATAATCTGGATTTTTTTCATGTAAATAAGGCTCAGAAAATGTGTTTTGTCAAAGTGACACACAGCGAGCTCTAGTAGGTGTACCCATCTTACGATAAAAGGAACAGAAGCCACTCACTTGATGAACCTGAAAGCTTTCTTAGAATTACAAAAGGAATAAATGATCTTAATCATATTAACTCCTGGGTGGTCGCCTGAGTCTTTATAAGCAGTATTCATCACGCCCCAGACAGTGTAGTTTTAAGCTCACACAAAAGACAACTTCAGATGATCTCATGTTCTCCTTTTCAGCAGTGTAAATTATTGATAACACCCAAAAGGCTGGGATTTAATTCCAACATGAGTATGTCCATTTCAGCAAACCTCAGCGTGGGAAGACAACTGCTGCTCTCGCCAGTGAAGGAGTGCTCTGTGGCAGCCTCCCAGGGCCTCTGCCACAGCCTCAGCACCCACCGATGTCTCGCAGGGGCTCTGGTGGCTGACAGCTGGTGAGGGGAGAGGAAGGGCTGCAGAAGCTGGGACATTCACTTCTGCCATGCCAGCAGCTGGGCAGGAGATGTGGCCCCGCCTCGTGCCTCCCACAGGTGCCGTTCATGACAGCACTACTTGGAATGGTTCTTGCCCAAGGTCACAGCAGCTTAGCACGGCACTGGCCGAGCAGCTGCAATCCTAACATCAACTGTTGATGCTGCTATATCAGCATGTTTATAAAGCATGAAAAACAGTGTCTGGATTGTACCTTTCCCTCCAGCAGTGTGTTTTCATAGGCAATTTCTCAGACTGTCTTGATCTCAGGTGAGAGGTGCCACTAAATTTTTGCCATACTGACATTGATTCAGCGGCTGTTGCCAGTCTTCTTGATCGTGGAATTAAAGTTCTTCACCAAAGGACTTATTCAAATGCAAATGAATTAGGCTTTTTTTATCTTACTGCACGTGTACTTCGAGAATTTAGGAATATTAAGAACCCCTAGAGACTACCTTCTTTTCAGTTACCATGGTTCATCTTGACAAGCAGCAACCCCCTCACTTGGAGGCAATGCCAGAATTTTGGTTTTTGATGAGGGCAGGTGGGAACAATCCTGTGTTGTTTCTGGAAGAGGTGCTGGAGTCTGGGCACCTCAATATGGTAGCTGAAGTGTTTTAAGAAAAATTGTCACAGGGCAATGGAAACCAAATTAACCCCCCACTCTCCCTTTCCCATGCCCTTTCCTCCAACTGAGCTGGTAGGAGATGGCAAACACTTTAAAATTCTGTTTATTCACCCAGGACCCTGCCTATGGGTTGTGGAGAGATTATCAAGTGAAAATGCACCAAGAGATGCTGTGCCCAACATTTATGATCTAAACTTGGTCTGGTACAGTGTATGGGTTGGTTCCCTACAAACCTTTCATGGCTTCTGTCTCCAGCTCATCCTGGTTACTGCAGCATGCCCCCAAAATAATAATCCTGCAGCAAATGTTAAGAGATGTCACCAGCATGTTGTTTTCATTAAGTAACAATACAACACAAGGATGAGATAAACTCACGAAAACCTTTCATGTGTATTGTCTATAAACATAAAGTACACCTTCCTCTCTCCTTTTAGGAAAAAAATGATGAAGGAAAGTGCTTTTTTATTGCCTAACCTAGTTTCTTTTCAGGAATAGAAAAAACTGTAAACATTTTCAGCCTCGGTTTATATCTCACACAGGAGCAGAGTGTGTGCAGGACAGGATCCAGCAGCAAGTGACCTCTGCTTCACACAGGAGTGGCTCATGGATGAATCAGTCTGGTTTAGATCATAAATGCTCACACAAAATACGGCTTTGCTCCACTGGATGGAGAAGCTGAGTACTGCACATGGCTGTTGCAAGTTTGCAGAATCAAGCTCTGCATGCAGTCTGTGTTTCCTAATGGCTGCATGCAGGCTGTGTTTCCTAATGGGGTGTGATCAAAAAGGGTGGTCCTCCAGTCCTGGTGCTGACGCTGCGCCTCATGCCCTTGCGATCAGGGACCTCACCCAGTAAAAAATGCAGCTTGGTTTTCAGCTGCATCAGTTTTCTGATTGTGAAACTACACGAAGAGAAGCGTTGGATAGCCCAGTCCTCCTGGGAAAGAAACAGCAGGACTGTAAATCTTTCCCTGCAGTGTAAACGACAACTTTTGCCATGATGCTTCTGCTCTCCATTTGCAGCATGTGCTTTCTGCCGTGTTGAGCTTCCAGTACAGTTTCTCTGAAAGACAACGGCAAGGCCCGTGCTGATTTCAGAAACAGCCGATTCCCTGCCCAGGATTTCACCCAGCACAGCACAAGGACCAGCCTCCGTACCTGGCCCCTGGCTGTGTGGGGGCTGTGTGGGGCAACAGGGCTCCTTTCCTTCATTTTGCAGGGGAGAGGAGGTCAGTATCCTGGCAAGCACCACTCCATGCAGGTAGCACCAACATGCTGCAGACAGCTCTGAATTAATAAGAAAAACGTGTCCAGGTCCCATTTGCAGGTTTCCCAAATGCTTTTTCTGCTTGAATACTTACTCTCAGCAGGATTTGGATTTGTTCATATGACAGGTTGAATCAAAGGTTTATTGTCTGCACAGCTCCTCTGTTTATTCAGAGATTATGATTTTGGCAAGAAATAGCTTCTTGAGGCCCTGGGGTGTCTGTAGGCACAGGGGTCACTGCAGACACCAGCCCTGTCTGCGGGATGCTCTGCTGCCCTCCTGCTTCAGCCACATAAGCACAGAATTGAGAGAAACCTGGAGGGTTTTGCAGGAGTCGCTTTCCCCACTGCTTGGCAGCGAGGGAATTTGTTACAAAAACAAGAGGGTTAAGAATCTCCCTGCTCCTTGGATTGTTGTCTCCAGCCATGCAGAGGGTGCCCTTCTGGAGCTCCTTGTGCACACCAGCTCTGGAGGGCTGCCACAGCTGCCTGATCCTGGGATAGGGACCTCTAAACACACGGAGCCTGGCACTGATGGACAAGGCTGCACATACAAAACAGAGCAGGCATGAGTAAGATGCAGAGGGGCAGCTCCTCTGACTTCAGCCATCAAAAACGTGGGTTCACTTGCCCATCACAGGAGGGAAGGGCATCTCTAGGAGATCCCAGTGGCTGTTACACACAGCATTAGTCACCCATGTAGAGGGACTCTTTCTTTTCTGTTGGCTTTAGAGGGGGCCACAGAGATTACTCCTACCCTGCAGGTTGAAGCCTGCTCCTGGAGACAGGTGGAGTGGACACTCCCACTCTGCCTTCTCCATCGACAGTATCAAGTCCAAAGGTCAGATGCTTTACAGTTTGGCACCATGTCCTCTTCTATGGGTCGGTGCTGAGGAATACTGTCCAGGGGTCTTTGGGCTCAAAACTGCTCTATTAGGCTGGATGTGGTGTTGAAATGTGGAGCCTGACATCTTTCTAGTCCATGACCTACCACACCAGACACTTGCTGTCATGAGACAGATAATGATGCTGTCTTACAATCAAGGCAAAAAAAAAAAAAAGATTTGGGGGGTTCTGGACAGCAAACATATCGCTGCTCTACCACAAGAGCTAGAATTCATTATTTAATGCAGGAAATGAAGTTTCAGTTTGAACTGCCAACAGTGCTCATTTGCAAGCACCAAGGCTTTAGTACGTAGGTCTCTGGACATTTCTCCACTGAGGTTACACATAGCAGATGGAGCTGCCAGGCAGTTACGGACAGAGAAATGAATGGCAGCATCATGTTCAGCCTCTGGAGGAATTCTGCAGATGCACTGAACAACAGCTGAGAGCAAAAGCCCCCAGGGCACGTGTTTGCAATGCCCTGTAGAGCCCAGCATGTCATTTGCTACCATTATCAACAGCAGAGACATCTCTTGTGCAGTCTTCCTCTTCTCTCAGATAATTCTGTATCTTCTGAGAATTCTGAGAAACAACACACCCTTCTCTCAGTGTTCCTTCCTCAGCTACAGAATAGTCAGACTTCTGCACAGCATCCTCAGGCTCTCCTCAGAGAGGCAGCTGAAGGTGGGTGTCAAATCATTTCAACAGTAGCTCTTAAGTAACTACAAAAATACTTGGTTTTTCATCAACAACCTAAGCAACATTTTCATTTTTTGAAAGGTAGATTCTATTTCTTGCTGTAACACACCAGTTAATGATGAAATTGCATTAGAGTGTCTGATAAGTTCTTGATTTGTTATTTCAGTGGGTTTTGTGTTTTATTGTCAGATGCATATGGTCTTATAACAAGGCATTTCAGTCTATGACACAACTGGAAGCCTTAGCACATGCCACATGATAGAAAAGACATAAATAAAGAGGATCTTGTCACAAAAAATAGTATCAGAGTCAATTCTGCAGAACCTGCAAGTAAAATAAAAATGTATCATCAGAGTGTAACAGACATTTCTTGAATCAAGAGAAGGTCATCTGGCTCATCTCTCATGGACATTTTATTTCATCATGGAGGATTCTTAACTGATTTTTTAATTTGTTCCAGGAACCTTGTTAGGGAGAGTGTGATATAGCTTTTGCTCCATATGTGGCATGGAGTCTGTTCCATAGTCAGCTTCCACTCCCTCAAAAATATCTGTGATTTTGTATAAGGTTTTAATTACATCTTGAAGTTTCTTGTTTGAATAATACATGCTTTAATCAAACATTTCAATTAAAAGATCTCTTAAATGCACTTAAGTCAAACCTGGCAGCCCTGCAGACTGAATTCCATTCTTTAGCCAGAGAATAGGAGCAGGAGTCAGCCACCTTGAATTTCTCTGCCAGTGTCTCAGCTGTGACCTTTAAGGACAGCTTCTAGGAGCAGAGAAGAGCTTAGGCTTCCTCATTATCATTCCAAGAAAATGTAATTTCCCATTATCATCCCACAAAAGATAGAGAGCACCAGAGAGGGTTGGTGGGACTGCAGCACAGAGAGCTGGCCCCTCTCTCTGGCTGGCCTTGCATGGGTGAGCTGTGTCACCTGCAGTCTGCACTGGAAGGAGGCCTGCAGGAAATCCATCCAGCTCCTTGTGGGTTTATCCCTTACAGTGCCTTCTCTGGTGGAGGAAGAGCTGACAGGCAGGCAAAGGAGATTTGCCACATTATCACTCCAGGTTCAAATGAACTGAATTCCTGGGGGAGCAGTCTGGAATATTGCATCAGTGATGACAATGATGGCCATACACTTATGCTGTCCTGACAGCTCAGGACTGGCTCTCCATTCCGTGGGTGACTTGTCATTCACACCGCCAGCCTCGGACAGGATGTTCATGTCCCAAACTTTAATGATCATAATGCATTAACTGACTAATCTGTAAAAACGCCTCAGGCATCCACTGTGCCTGCCTGCTGGGAGGGGAACTTCATGGCTTCGCTGGAATTTGCTCAGTGTTTCAGAGAAGTGAGACACAGCTGGGAGTGCAGCCCTTGGAGCTCTCCTGTGGTCAGCAGCAGGTGCTCAACACACACGCCGCCCACTCCAGGTGCTGATGGAGACAGGGAAGCAGCACGACTTAAGGAAAAGAACCAAGAGAATGAGCTCTTGAACTTCTCTGGGGAAGAAGAGTCCTTATCTTTTTGCAAAAAATATACAATATATACAGAATTACCAGTGAACAGGCAATTCAGTAATTGGTAACCTTGTTTCATCCATTTGATAAAGAAAAGAGAAAAGAAGAAAAATACAGAAATTCAGAGATAGAGAATCCAGTGTGGTGGTCGCTCAGCTCCACCAGGAGCAAAACATCCAAACTAGTGACCAAAAGTGGTGGGGCGAGGCCCAGGTTTAAAATACTTTTCCAGGTATGGTAAGCCTCCATTCTCCCTTTCCAACAAGTTTAAAACTTTCCCTTCTTATTGGTTGTTGAACATTATGTCGTTTTACTAAGTTAGAGTTACTCATATTCATAAGTTTTATTACTATGTATTAAGCTCTGGAAAATTCTTGGCTGTTCGATGCTTCATTGGTTTGTTGAATTGTCAATTTATTGTACCCTCCCTTCCTTATATCCCATTTGTTGTTGTACCCTTCACTCCTCCCCTGTCTTTCCCTACCATTGGTTCCTCAAGTTTTTTCTGCCTCTGTCCTTTCGTGTATAAAACCCCCTGTCACCCCTTACTTTTCGGCTTCTGTCCCTGCTCCCCTTTTGTGCGTGTCCCTGTTCTCCGAATAAGCCGCCCGGAAAAGCACACAGCAGCCCTCCTTGTGCTTCTTTGCCTCGGCCAGCTCACTGCTCGCCCCCTGTAGCTGGGGCCAGCCGCTGCTCTCAGAGCCGCAGGGCGTGCGGCGGGGACTCGGGTTTGCTCCCTGGGGCTGCCAGCCCCTGAGGGCTGCGAGCGACCACTGACACCGCCCGATCCGGGCCACCCCGAGCGAGCGGCAATCCAGATCTTTTTTAGTCCAAAGTTTCTTTTTAAGTCAACTACTTGGCTGAAACCAGCCCAGCAACTTCTTTTTCTCTTCCCTTTGTTATCAATCCCCAGGTATTAGTAGGATAAAGGAGAAGGTGACCCATGAATCAGTGGCTCTTTAGAGGTATGAGGCACAGTCTCGGGAGGCTGCAAACTCATCACAAACTTCATCCCTGTGATCATTGGAAGCCACCCTCCCCCTCCACACATACATTTTCTGCCACCACCAGGTGACAGAACATCCATTTTAGCCTTTCATCTGACTTCCAGGGGTTTCCCTAATTAGGTGAAGTTTGACTAGAAAGCATCCTGGATCCATCCTTTACATTTCCATGGGTTTGGAACATGAGGTACTACAAAAATACTTAACATGGGACTTCTTTGGAGATTTTTCCCCCTGTTATTATTATGTCTATCCCACCATAGGAAGACTGCCCACTGCACCCCAACCATTAGAGCTATTTCCTTCCCCCTCTTGAAAATTCATCACCTTCTGCCTTCCTAACCCCACACCTCTCTCCCGATCTGCTGGGCACTGCTGAGAAGCCCCAGGGCTTCCTTAGGCACTTTGTCTACCATGGCAGTTGCTCCTGGCAGCAGGAGCCAGGGAAGGCAGCTGGGTGGGCAGCAGGCAGGTAGCTCCCACATGATGGCTGGAGATGGTCCTTGGCTTGAGCAGGCTGCAACTCGGAATGTCAAGCCTGATTTTCATTTTACTTTGCAAGCCTATTCAAAACCTTGGGCCTTGTATATGCAGCAGATTCCAGAGTAGGGAAGAATTGTTCCTGGTACATACTGCATCACTGGAATAGTCACTGAAGCGGAACTCCTCTAGCTGACCAACCTCTCAGGATAATCATTTTGAGCTCCTGCAGTAATGGAAAAGGAGAAACAGTTGAGCCCGTGATTACATGCTCCAGCACTCACCAGGCACTGTCAGATTTTTTAGCTAAGAAAACTCCAAATCAATTAGGCACTTCCTTTAAAACTCTTATCTGTGCAGCATTTGGTATCTTCACTCCAAGGATGATGTCATTTTACTGGTTCCCCTAGGACCTTAATTGTGACCTAAATTTCTACTGGGGATAGCAATACAACCAAAACCAGATTTTCATCAACATCTGATCAGTTTTGTCAGTAACACAGGTCTGATATATGCCTAACATCTAAATTCTTAGTTTAGAAAAAGGTGGGGGAAAAAGCTACAAATCTAACTGTGCTTTTGAAGGTCACATTTAATGAACCTGATCCCATTTTGCATTAAGTCCAGACCATTTTTCTAGGTCGTATTCTGTCTAAAAATTCTGATGTGTCAAGTCCACGTGTGAGCAGCTTGTGAAACACCTCCCAGCCCTACAACATGGAAGGTCCCGCTGCATGTGCCACTCAAACGGTCCCAGCTCAGAGGGCTGGCTCAGAAGTCGGGTTGCGTAATCTCCTATGTGCTTTGAGGTTGAATTTTTGCTGCCTCACTTCCCTATCTCTCTCAGCACATCTTCTTACTTCCCTTTGTTTTACTCTTGCCATCAGCATCTTTGCTCACCTCAACAAAGTGCCTGTTTGCATTCTTTGGAAAATAACTATTTATCTTCCAGAACACTTAACACCACAGCCTTATCTTCCCTAACACTTAAACATAAACTGTTTCTATAGCCCACCTGTGCAATCTGCTGTTTTGTTGGGGCTTTAGCACACAATGAATTTCAAGGCTGACAAAAATAGACTGGGAAAAGATGGATAGTCTACAAAACTTGCTATGCAAATGTTAGACTTCTTTAATACTACTGATGGGCAGCAGAAAGTAAAACCCGAGCGACCTGCTGGCCAGAAACCTCATGCCTTGACACGTCAAGCTGCGCTGGAATTACAGAATGACCATCAATCTGCTTCATCTTGGAGAAGGAAATTGCTCATTGCTGATGTTCTCTGCCTTAGGTAACAGACCTACACTTCTGTTTCCCCATTACAGGGTAGGCACCTTGCTTCAGTAATTTTCTGCTCTAGTGCCAGAGCTTGTCACCCCTCCATGGCCACTGCTCCTCAACACATGGCATGATAAGCACATGGAGGTAAATGGTCTGGACTCACACTGCCATGCTTTCCATCACTTAGCTTGGGTGAAAGCTCAGCTGTAAGCACTGAGGGGTTAACCTTCCTCTACCTTGAATGGAACTGCGAAGCCACATAAAGAAAAACTGCCAGGTCTTAAAACACACAAAGACACTTTGCTCAAGTTTAGTGTTTTCTTTACAAAGCTTACTGGTATCCCCTTTGGTCACCCCAGGAACATCCTTTGATCAGAAAAATTCTCATTCATGAAATGCCACTTGCTGGCAATCCAGAGACAACCTCACTGACCTAGAAGGGTTCTCCAGTTTCTTTTGGCAGTAGGAGTGGAATTAGACACACTGATGCTAAATGGCTTAGCATTAGCAGCAAAACAGCTTAAATACCCTGTCCCAGAAGGTTAAACTGCAATGAGCCTCTTAAAAAACACTCAGTGCAATGGGCAAGCACTTGGCTCCGTGGCACAAGGTTGAGGATCAGTCTTCCTCTCACCTCCTCCCTGTGTGGCTACACAGCAGCAGAAAGCATTAATACAGAGGAAAACACTTCCAAGTATTACTTTTGAAACGTAAAGAAATAAAATTATCAAATTTAGATGTAAAGAAAAAACCTGATGGAATGAAATTTGACATTAATCTAAGAATAAACATATTCTACCTTGATAAAGATTTATACTTAAACTCTTTCCTCTTTAAGGAACCAAAAAAATTGAGCAGCAGGGACTGGGCTTTGCAAATTTACACATTGACAAGCTGTTGCGTCTGTCCTACAGGTCACCTGGGGTCCACACCAGCCTGGGATGGTCTGCTGGAATGGCAGCTCAGGTGTATGATATTTACATTTTATGTGGCTGGCACCCTCATCTCCAGCTAATGGCACTGCCAGTGGATGCTTCCAATATGCAGATACCACTTTACTCACCAAAATATGTTGATTTCTGATGAAATGCTCCAATTTTAAAGCACTACAGTACAGCTCATACAAGGGACCAGGATTAAATGCAAGGAGAAGAAAGAACACAAAGCAAACAAACAGTAAAGGAGTAATTTCTCCCACTCAAACCAATGTTTCCTGTCAGGCAAGAAATGTCTGGTCAACAAAAATAATTTGCTAAGTTGCTTCAGAGAAGCATCTCTGTAGCAAGAAAGAAACCACCATAAAACACACACAGCCTAAGAAAGAACAAAACAAAAGGAAGGGAGTCTATGGTTGAAAATGCTTATTTTCTTCAACTATTTTCTAATCCCTTTTCAAGACAAGCCCCAGACACGCAACCCAGGGCATGACATACTTGAAGTTCTGTCCTTGAAACCTTTTCTTTTTGCCCTTTTCCTCCCAGTCAGGAGTCACATAAAATAATGGGTCTGCAATGAATTACAGCATTCCAGATCTGCATCAAGTAGCCGAGCTAGGAGGACCCTGTGTTTCAGCTTCTTTCAAGGCTACTTTCAGCCACTACAGTCTGGTAATACCTGGAGGCTTTGCCAGGAGGGCAAGACAACCATCTGAGCAGTGACCTTTAAAAGTTTCTGGAAAAAAATAATTTAATGGGAAAAAAAAAAATCTGCAGGAAGTTCTCCAAAGATATCTAAAACTGCCCTGTTTGCTGCAGGAACCTTGGATGGTCCAGAAATGTGGGTTCCTGAGAGGCCAAGCAGAACTGCATGGCTTGCAGAGTGAACCTCCAAAGCTCTTAGGAACTCCTACTTCCAAGCCATAATTGTTGCTGTATTTTGCCTGGCACCAGTATCTGAGGTTGTCATTTTCTCCCTAGTTCTAAAAAGGATATTTGGCACGTGGCATGATTGACTTGGCTCTACCCTGTATGTCACTGCTAATAACTGTTAGCCCACTGGAAAACCAGCAGGTGCATCCCTCATCTAAATGGTGGAGATAAGGGATGCCCAGGTACAGCCTCACCCCAGGATCCAGGAGTCCTCCCACACCAGCCAGTGCTGACGGGGTGGCTCACGCCCCTCATGTCCCTGCTCATCTGTAAAGCAAATCTGCACCTCGAGAACAGTTCCTTCTGTTTCAAGCACACGGTTAAAGATGGATGTGCTTTGCATCTATTGAAGCTACACCTACCTCATCCTCGCTGAGGAGAGAAGGCAGTTTGACTCTCAACTCAAAGAACTGGTGATAAACTCACTTCACTGAGTGAAGTGCTGACTCCAGGAAAATCACACCAACCCTGAGACTAAACCAGGAGAGCTGCCTCAGCTTTTCTGCTTTCAGCTGGAAACTGAATTATACAGGACAGAAAGTCTTCAGAGCACTTTCCTGTCACTCATCTCTCAAAAGCAGAGTTTGGAGACAGCAGAGCACAATGTAAAGAACATTGAATTGAGCTTAATTACCTGGATTCATATTGAAGTTGTCTATTATCATGAATATTTCTGAATTTTTCAAAGATCAAGTAGATGTTATGGCACTTAGCACTTGGTAGGTTTAAAAATGTTTTTTGTTGTTATTTCAAACCCAGCTACATGAGGATAGAAAAAAAAGAACAATCCTTAGGACAAATGGTTTTGTTAGAGAAGAATAAACATATAAAGCAACCTTTACTGTAGAATTTGTAATCTCAAGAATTGAAGAGCATGCTTGGGTCTCACTCATCACAACAAGCAGCTCCTACTCCTACTGCTAACAGACAATGCCAATTTTTCAAAGGGTGGGGTAAGCAAAAAATTATTTTCTGTTAAATCCATAGGATTGATGCAAGGTCTCTGAATACAGCTCTGAACACAGCTTAATAATAACTTCTACAGGTAACAGTGTTTGCTTAGAACAGTTCTCCTCACACAAGTTTTGAGGCACCTTAAAACCACACCAGTAGCAAACAAATTCCCCTGTTTAAAGGGTATTTTGAGTAACCATTTCCAGAAAGGCTGGAATTCCCTACCTTCCAAAAATTTTAACAGTACCTTGGAAGAAGATAAAGGTACTCACCATTAAAAAAAAAATCCCAAGAGAGCTGGGAAAAGTGGTTACCTCTTGACTTTGAATAATTTTCTTATCCCAAGGACTGCCTGTCCTTCTTTCCTTCTGTCCTCTGTCCAGACTCCGGGAACACCAACCTGCCAGGACCTTGCTGAGCTGGGAGTTAGCGGCAGTAAGGAATCACACCCTGCCTGCTGCACAGCTGCCTCAGCAGAAAGTGCAGCCAGCTGAGTGAGCTGCCTTCCCAGAAGTGCAACAGGCACTAGCTGGGCTCTCAGGGCTGCTTCTGCAGCGCCTTGAACTGCACTTTTAAAGCTTCTGCATGGGCAGGCCGTCATCCTGGGAGGTTTCCCCTTCAGAGGGACGTAAGGCTGCTGGGGAGGCAAGGCTGCCCTAGGTGCAGTGGTGGGGTTCCATGCAGACACCCCCAATCCCTCCTGGTTTCACCTGTTCAAGCTGTGCTGCCCATCCATCATTTGTAGGCTGTGCAGATCCCAGCGGAATGTGTGCAGTGTGTGGTGTCAGCCCTGCACTCAACACTCAGAGCATGTGGGGCCCCAGCATTTTCTGCTCAGCAAAGCAGGAGGCAGCACTGCCACACTTCAGGGCTTCAGCATCAGAGCTAAGACCCAAAATACGTGAAAGCACGTGTGTAGTAAGAGAAGGCTGACCACTCAATGCGGGACATTTTTTCATCATCACATACTGTAGAGCACTTGAGTGGAAGAATGGGAGAAATGAAGATTCCAGGTGAAGCTCCTGTGGTATTTAAAGGATCAGCATACTGCTGAGATCAGAGCAGGCTTTCTTAAACAAAGCCCACCACACCACCCACTGACCTATGGAGAGATACCTTCATATTTTGTGTTTAAAGGCACAAGGGTAAAATACTGCTTCTGCTGTATTCCACTCATTTGATTGTATGTGCTTCTTAATTTTCAGGAATACTGATTTCTCCAGGTACATGGAATAGCTTCACAGAACCCTATTACTCAAAACTTTCTTAAACAGTTGGATTAAGGTTAAAAAAACCCCCACCATTTCCCAAGGCACATTGTTTCATCTAGTTTAAGTATTTACCATGCAAGGTGAAAGCCACGTCCTTTCAGTAAAGGAAGCAGCCAATATCTTCATTAAAGCCCCTCTAAGAAACAGAACTCACATTTGCTACAGAGCTGTGGTCCTTCCTTTTTAAAAGTGGATCAAATTCCCCCCACTGGAATTTTTTAGTCATGGTCTGTCAACTTGCCTTGCTTCCAGACTGGAATGTAGCCCTTTGTTTTTGATTACTGCTTTTTCCTTTAGACAAGTGCTTTTATGTATTGAAGAAGTCACTGTTACTTTTTCACTGGTGACTCAGAGATGTACCAAGTTCTCCTAAGAAAGCCTAGTTAACCTCTGCCCTCCATACTCTTCCCATTTTCCTGTTCTTAATCGGATTCCAATTTTTATTGTGTACTGTAACAGATGATCACCTTCCAATTCTAGGAATGGTGACTATGTCCGTAACTGCTTTTATAAAGGTGTAAATTATCCTAACCACCTTTTCTACCAATCTTGACCCTTAAATTCCAGGATAAAGGGCTCAGATGCTTCTGGAAATGGAACATCATGATCGAAATGCAATGATGTACACTTTTAAAAAATACAATACAGACCTGTAACCTGCTTAAGTCAACTCCATGTGCAAACGGGTATGGCCACTGAGTAATGTTCAGTGAGGTGGTTCAACTCATTCCTCCAGGTATCAAGATTAACCTGGTAACTTTTCACCCCAATAAACAGTATCTAAAACTAGAAAAGACTTACACTGTGCTTACAGGTGCGGCTCAAGAAAAAGCTACTCAAGCTTTCCTCATGTTGACTACATAAGGATAACATTAATATTTTAATACAATTCAATTACCTTCCAAGATCCTTGGTACTTGACAGGGATGTGACACTGAAAATCAGTCTCAATCTCCCTGTAACTATTTCAGTTTCACACCAAGTATCCACAAATGCCATAGTTACTCTGAATACCATGGGTGCACACCTCCCTGGGATGGGGAATGGGAGAGCATCATGGTTTCATTACTCTGGGCTTTTCCACAAACTGAGCTGGAGCATCTGAATCCTCTGGACAATATGGAGGCTCCTGCTCAGTTCTCCTTTATAGATCCAAGAGTAGCAAGTCAGGTGTTTCCCTATAAATACACCTATTCCAAAAGCTCTTAAAGAAGTTTTTATGCCTCTTGCTGAAAGTCTGGGGACCACCTATATTTGTTAAGGTATCTCCAGAGTTCCAGTCAGGAACAGCTTAGGCACCTAAAAGTTGTAAACTAATCAATCAGAGCAATCTTAAAATCCAGTATGATGTCTTCAATCTCAACTTCCCTGAAATGAGCTAAATGCCAAAATGTGTATTAAAATTCTCCATAACAGAAACACTTTCATATTGAATTTCTGTATAATACTGCCATTACTCTAAAAGGTGTGGGACGACAGATGACATGAAATCTACACCAAAGGTAGTTGAAAAGTCCATTCATAAAACTTTTATTCCACTTACATCAACTTAATACACATGTTCTGAACAGTTATGCTTGGATTGTTCATGAAAATTTCGTAAGACATTAAACAAAGCTAGCCATCATCTCAAGTTATTTCCCTGTTAACTATTTTTACAGCACATGCATGTTAGGCAAGTATCAAAAAAAAAAATCACAAAAGCAAAAAACCTAAAAAAGTTAAATACATGGGTTTTTGTTTTACTGCTGTGCTCGATATACAGTGTCATTATGAATATCAAGCAATTCATTTTTTACTGCATCTTTACTTGTACATTTGTTCTTAGGTTGCTTAAACCATTTAAATACAAATAAAATGTGTAGCAAAAATAATGAAAGCAACAGCAGGTAACTTTACAAATAATGGAATGTGAACCGTTTCTCTGTCCTTCTCTAGAGAAAGCTGACTGGGTTATCAAACTGTCTTAAGGAACACTTCAGCTGCAATCGAAGATGTACACTTGATTGGAATATTCCACAGATGTCACATGTTCACCTGACATGCAACATCTATGGGACATCAGTTTATTCGCAGCCATGTGTGCTCCAGCTTGGATATTCATACTAACTACACCTGTGGCTGCAACATTGATTATCCCTTTTTTCCATCGTGACAGACCAATATGCAAGCAGTCATCTTTGCCTGACATAGAAAGCTGTTTTAACACTGGCCTTGTGGGAAGCCACAATGTACCAAAAGTACTATGCCAAACATGTAAAACTTGTATAAAAATTTCACAACCCTATATTGGCCACCTCAGATGAAAACAGATAAATTCCCCAAATGTTAACTGGCTCTATTCCCCTAATATTAAACAAAACCACATGGGAAATATAGAAATCCAAATAGAAGTAACATAAACCTGTCAAATCGTAAACAAAAACTATTTGTGGGACAGCATGGATGACAAATGGTCTACTGTTTAAATTTCAGAATGAGGCAGACGGAAGTTGGAAGGCTGGTTAATTCTCCCCTCCTTCTCCTGCTTCGGCTTCATCTCCTTGGGTATCCGATGTCCACAACTGTTTAGGAAAGAAAACAGAGTAACAGGTACATTATTATACATTTATTACCAATAATTAGTAAGTAATTTTTAGAAAGAAGGCCTATGTCTTAATAATAACTTCTAAGAGGTCCTAGTAAGCACTGTGGAGAAAGAAAAAGCACATGGTAACATGAATCTATTTCTTGACTATGACAAAATGGAAATTCAATTTTAAGTGACCCAACCCTACCACTGCATTTAATGAGTGCATTTATGAACAGCCAAAACCCAAGTCTCTCACCCACAAGGCTCAGTAATATACGACTAACAAGCAGGCAAGAATCACACCTACAGAACAGGTAACTGACCCCATTCAGAACTGACCCCCAGAGAATCAGGAACTATCAGCAGTTTGTTTCTCCTCAAGCAAGTTTTACATGCCTTTCTGAAGGAAGAGCTCCAGTAAAGGTATCTCTCCACGCCCAATGCTGCAGCAAATGTTACCTTTTCTTCAGAACAGGCATCTGAAGGTTTTTTCTGTTTTTTAAATCCCAAAATATTTCACCAGAATCTCTATCCCTTGGCTCTGCTCAGTCAGTTGTGCTCCCCTTTAGCAACTTTCAGAACACTGAGCTGCCAACTTGGCAGGCAGGGCCAGGAGGGAAGGAAATCAGGCTAAGCATGCACTATGCACAAAATGTTATTTTCAGCTCCATAAAATCATACTAAGGAGCCACATATCAAGATTAAGTACCAGCTAAGGAAACGAAGAAACAGTTCCAGAGCAACAGCCAGGGCCAAGAAATTATTTTGTGAACCAAGTATCTCCATGCTGGCTGCTTCCAAACTATTACCAGCCCAGTATGATCTGTCATCTCTCACTTCATGGAGTTAGAGAAGCATTAAACGAATCATTCATGCTCTGTAGTATAAGGTGATAAAACATAAAACCAACTAATTCTCTCCACCTACAGTGCTATACCACTGAAGTTTCACAGAATGCCTTTATTTTTATAATCCATCCTTTCAGGAGCAGAAGGCAATAGTGAAACCTGCACCAGTAGCCTTGTTCCTGCTCTGAACAGAACACACGGTACCAGCACTTAATCTTCCTTGCTGAAGGCATTAAGCAACAAGTTATTTTACTGGAGACAACAGCACACCAGTAAGATCCACACTGCAATCTTTACTACTGCTAATTGCTACATTAGGCTCAATTTCAGTGCTATTCTAGTAAGGAAGAGTTAGTAAGAAGAGTTTTATCAGAATTCTATCAGAGGTTTCTATCCTAAATCATCACCCCCAGAATACAGTCCCAGAGTCGTTTAGGATGGAAAAGACCTTCAAGATCATCAAGTCCAACCATTAACATGGCCAAGTCCACCATGTCCCCAAATACCACATCTACACAAATTAAATACCTCCAGCGGTGGTGACTCAAACTCTTCCCTGGGCTGCCTGTTCCAATGCTTGACAACCCTTTTAGTGATGAAAATTTTCCTCATGTCCCATCCAAACATACACATTCATTAAGATAAAAGGGCCTGAGTGCTATGAAAGGGGCATTACCAATTTTACCAATTGAGATACTGAGATCAGTTTAACAAATCAGCTGGGGGGGGGGACTGCTTAAGAAGAAGGGATGCCTTTGTTTAATAAAAAAACCCAAAACAATTTCATAACAGAGCAAAGAAATAATCTAGCAATTCCAGTAAAACAGATGCTGATGGTATGTTAGACAGCCCTGTGACCACTTCTGTGCCTTCAGTCCCCACTGAGAATGAACACAGACTTCTTCAGCCATACAAGACTCAAGGTAAAACAGAACCAACAACTGAGGAAAGTGCTCCTGCACAGAACTGATCAACATGCTGAATCACTGTCTAAAGCCCACCTACCTCAGCTGTGCACCAGCCTGCACAACTTGCATAACTAGCAAAACAGACCTTTTTTACATTTATGAAATTCACTGTAGTCTTTGTCAGTCACACACGTATCAAAAGTTATTTTCTACCTCAAGAAGTTGTGGATAAACATGGAATCAATGCATTCGTACAGATCACGCTAAGCATTTAAGGCAAGACACATTCATTCAAGAATATGGAATCTTGCATCTGTTTACAGTTTTCTCCCTTATAATGGAAAGCTCACATCAATTATCAGGCCTACTACCCTAATTCACACACTATGGTAGCTCAGGCCTACTTTTGCTCTTGTGTTAAACAATTTGCTTTCCAACTGCTATGACAAACTTTACATTATTTTTACTGGGAAGGCAGCAGTTGAAGTCAGCTTCTATTCTTTGTTTCAAAACCACTCATTCAGAGGGCAGTTCTTGAGCAATCCCACTCAAGGGGACAGTTGACATTGAGAACGATGCCAACCCTGTATCTGTCTCCAATAGAGAGGCTGAGAAATCACTTCCATTTGTTTTATAAGCAACAAATGGAACAATTACAAGCAGTTTTTGCAGCAGTGTTAAGTTGCCATTCCAGTGGAAAAGGCTCCAAAAGAGAGAAATTAAATGTAAGACACAAAAGCAAGAAGTATGGCAACTCCAATTTTATGCAACTGTACAATTCTACTAATAGTTATTTTTAAAGCAGTGCATTTATTTTGCAAAGGTCTCTGGTATCAGATGCACAAAGCGTTAACAAGGGGCTACATGTAGCAACAAGAGGTGCTTCTTATTTTTCGTTTCTTGCTTGCAGCTCTTCTCCCCACAGAGCAAGGAGTGAACTGAGCCATTAATTACACTATTGCATGTTTGCTTACATTTAGTATCATTTGCTTTAGATGTTTATCTTTGCAAGTTTTAAAGTTCAAAGTAGGTTAAAAAAAATCCCACACACAAGATTAAGATTTTGATTATTCTGACAATTTACACCACAGACAGCTGTGAGACCGAGGGGAAAAAAAAGGAACCAAGACAGTTGTTTTACAACTGCTACGGAAATAGCCTGGCTAGCACTGATTTCTGTGGATGCTGAAAAGCTGCTGGCAGAGAAAAATCCACCATTTTGCAAGTGTTCTGTTAAGTCCTTGGTTTCAACACACCAAGCAAGATGGTTTTCTAAACACCTTGCAGGTGTGTCCTATTAGGAGCCAAACAGGTGGTGTGGGGTCTGGCCAATCACTTGGAGAGGTGGTTGGACCAGGGACCAATGATCCCTGCCATAGACCAATGCAGGGATTATATAAGGCCTGCCTGTAATTAAATAAAAGGGGGTTTTATCATTTCCCTCAACCTNTCAAGACAGTTGTTTTACAACTGCCACGGAAATAGCCTGGCTAGCACCGATTTCCACTTCAGCTTCACCAAAATTAAAACGAAACAAAACATCTCCAAACAACAGGTCCTTAAATGGACTTGCTAGCTGCTAGCTTTGTTTCCAGTCTTCATGCAGAATCTCTTCCTCGCAGATGCATTCACACAGAATAAGCTATATGAAATCTGACATAAGGTTTAAAGAGGGAAATGCCACTGTATTCTCAAATGCTGTTTAACATTGTGTAGGTTTGCCAGCCACAGTCCAGACTGCATAATTTAAACATGCTAGATCCCTTGAATAAAATAACCTGAAAAATGTGGTTCATTTGTCATCCGTCAGAAAATGTTAATCAGCATGCAGAAAAAAAAATTTAAAAAAACTAGGCAGGAGAAAGATTTAGCTCAGAAGGATGATGTTCTGTAGACTTGTTTCTAAGTGACAGACACAGCTCCATGGCCAGGAACAAAAAGGGCAACTCAAGAGTGCCAGGAAGACCAATCCTGGTATTTATATACAAACTTTGATGATACTCACTGTCAAGTTGTCTCTCAGTAACTGCATTATTAGCGTGCTGTCTTTGTATGACTCTTCACTTAATGTATCAAGTTCAGCAATTGCTTCATCAAAAGCCTAGTGTTATAAAAACAAACAACTCCGTTAGCCATGTGACAAAAGGTTATGCAAATAATTTAAATGGAATTTCCCCCTCTTTGACTTACCGTTTTTGCAAGGGAACAGGCTTTCTCCGGGGAATTGAGAATCTCATAATAAAACACGGAGAAGTTCAGAGCCAGACCTAATCTGATGGGATGTGTTGGTTGCATCTCCTTTTTACTGATTTCAAAAGCTTCTTGATATGCCTGTTGTGATTGCTCCACTATCCCTTCAGGGAAAAAAACAAACACAAACAAAATCCACAACAAGTAAGTAATTCACACACTGTATCCAGACACACAATCAGGACTGTGTTCATGCTTGCATGAAGAAACCATGTCAGGAGTGAACGCCTGTGAATGAGCCCTTTACCTAGCAAATCACTTTTTAATGAAGATTTTATTAAATTACATTTTCAATTTATTAAAAAAGAGGGAAATTGTTACTGACCAAATCACAGGTTTGAGTCTCTTCCTGACTCTCTTCTCTTCCTGTGGCTACTTTAATTTACAAATGTTTGCAGCAGTTTTGTAGCACTGAAGATAAAACCCACCATCTACTTGATACGGTACCACAATTTCAATGTCTTTAAACACTGCAATGCATTAGAAATCTACATTTTAGTCACAGGAAACACTGATGACCTTTGCCTGTCATGCTGAACCCTTCCAGTAACAGTCATCTATGAGTCTCCATTCAAACTGCTTGGCAAAGATAGTGTGGCACACTTCAACTTAAATTACACATGTTTTTAAAAGCTTCCAACATAGTTCTTCCAATGCAGATATGGAAAGCATTTTTACCTAACTTAAAAGTTCTAGTACCTATAAAACTTTGAAGGGAGAAAAATTAATAATTTGGCTCCTTTATTTTAGAGATGAATCTCTTGTCACCCTTAATTGTTTCAGTTGAACAAGTTATGAACAACTGGCAAAAAGGAGCAACTACAATGTGTCTAAGAAGACTGAAGAGCTCAACGGTTTCTCTCCTCACCGACGGCACCTGAACTTAGAGCAGGTTCTGCCTGCACAAGTCAGAGATCACGGCCCAACACAGCCCACAAGCTGCAGGGGCCAGGGAGGCGCTGGATGCTGAGCACAAAGGGGCCCTTGTTCCTCAGCTCCCCATCAGCATCTGAGAAAAAGGTGGGCAGAAAGTTATTCAATTCAGATGCAAAAGGACTTCAATCCTAACATTTCTGGATCAAACCAGAAAGGCATCCAGCACTGCAAGAGTGCAGTCACATGTATTCAAAAACAAAGAAAGGAATTTTAAGGATAAGGACTCAAAATACAGCAGTATTTAAGTAAAGAGTTTTCAGACTCCAAGTCTGAAAACAACTATCAGTACTCAGGATGTCTATGCAATCACTATCTGTTCACCTTCAGATACTCACAAAAATTAAAGCATCATATTGTTCTCTTCCACATGGAAGAGTGAGGACACTCACTGCACAGTTCATCAACACTGTCCTCTCTACACTCATCGCTAATAATGGAATGCTTCAGATCAGACAGCTGCCCTAATACCTTGAAAATGACCAGAAGTTAGTACCTTACAGTTGAGAAGAACTAAGTTTACTGCAAGTTAAATTCAGAAACTGTGAGAAATGTTTAACTCTTCTCATAATGGAAAAGCCTTATAAAATGGTGCTGTTTATGAAAGGCAAAACAAGCAGAATGAGAAACAACTTCAGGGAATGAAGCTGAGAGTTTTATTTTTTAGTAATTTTTCTTTAACATAATTTCAAAACAAAAAGCGTGTTTTTTCTCCTTATTTGAGAGAACAGCTACCTTCTGAGCAATGATTCAGAGCACCTAATGCATAATTTGGTGTATTCTGTTAATTTTTAAATCAGTCACACAGTATTAAAAAGTTTTTAACCTTGAATTCTTTAGAAAGTGCAACTCCAAAGTTCAAGGATAAAATAGAGCGAGGTACCTGCTCGACATTCCTGTGTGCTAGACTGCCATAAGGAAGCCCCATTTGATAAAATAAACAATGTGGTTTATGAAGATAAAAATCCAGTTCCTAGAGCTGGGAGCTTTATATTGTTGCTGTATTTACTGCAAAAGGCTGGAAGAATAGTGTCCAACTCAACAGCCATTCTTTCCTAAATAATAATTATCAACTGCTCTTCTTCAAGGTCACAGACAACATACAGGAAAAGCCTGTGACATGAAACACTGGAGGTAGGGGATAAATTGAAAAAATGGAAACCCATCAAAAACTGCTCAGCCAGGAGACTGGGTTAAATAAAAATAAACTTTAAAAGCACTTTAAACAAAGATTTTCACAGGCTAATTTTAGAGCCTGTAACTTAATCCTCAACAGAGAAAGAAACTGTGGGACTCAAAATATTGTACCTCCTATGCATGTGAACAGAGATCACTAAAATTACTGAAGGAAAACACGGTAACTCTCTCTAACAGATCTAAAGTACTGCTAACACACACAATTCTGCAGTTACCAAGACTGGGTCAGTTTGCATGCAGTAAACATCAGAAATCAAACTGAGCCTTATGTACTAAGTCTTAAGATCTTTGTGTAACTCTGTTATCCAGCATGCTGGGGAAACTGGGCTTCACTGTGTAATGTGGATCTAACACATATGCCACTAAAGCAGACAACTATCCCCTCAAAATTATTCCACGTCTGTTTCACCTCTATGCCAAACTCAGTCTGGTCTCCCAAGTCCCACCAACATCATTCTGTGCCATACTTGGGGGGGGGTTTATCAGCTGGAGAGCAGCAGAGGCACAGGGGCTGCCCCAGGAGCCGAGCGGTGCCGAGGGCCGGCCGCACAGCTCAGCGCTCCGCACCCCCGAGGGTGCCTCCGTGCGTTCAGACCGTCCGCACGCCCCCACGCACCCCACATTCCTGCAGGCTCAGGGCAGCCCAAGTGAGTCTGACATACCAGGCTGGCTGTGTGCTCAAGCGTGCTGCTCCCCAGGGCACGCTGCCAGCAGCCCTGAAGTGGCTCCAGGAAACAGCCTGGCACTGTTTGCAGTGAGCTGCATCTCAGCTAATGTATTGCTCTGAACTGAAGGTGACTCTGCATGGAGGCAGCAATGCTGTTAAGGTGTCTCCAACTACAGCAGGTGAGGAACCCAAAACGCTGAGTACCTCATATTAACTTTTCTGACTAAATTTACGTGAAGGCAACTTACCTGCAATTGTGACAAGCTGCTTACATGAAAATATAAGAAACTTGAGGAGACAGAAGACATTTGGACATTGAGCTACCATGGTTACAGAAAAAACTTTCCTAACAGTAAGAGCAATTTTATTAAACCTTTTCTCCTCCAGGTCATTTCTAGTCTCTTTGCTCACTGAACCTACGCAGACTTATATTCGGTAGAAATGCAGGAGAAATGGCAAGAATAAGTCTTCAGAAAGCTACAAGACTACAAGGAGGTAAAATCCCTAACATTCATACAAAGAAATGCATAAACCTGTACTTCAGTTTTAAACCAGGTACAAGCATACATAAGTTGGGAGACGATTTCAAGATTTTGTGACTCAACGCCCATTTTGTGCTTCCATCAGCATGCACATGGAAATTTTCGTAACTCATCTGAAAGCCAACAATCTATGGCTTTCCTTCAGAAAAGAGGAAGCCTATCACTAAAGAAATTTACATCCAAATCAGAATTACTCTAAAATTAGAGTTGTGTCACTGCCCCACCAAAAGCAATCTAATTGGACAATGTTTATCCATGAGCTGACATACAATACCTTTCTTGTCATCTCCAGCAGCTACCTCAGCCAAGTAACGGTAGTAGTCTCCTTTCATTTTCAAATAGAAAACTTTACTTTCTGCTTGCGAAGCATTAGGGATCAAGAACTTTTCCAACAGAGACTAAAAGGGAAACAAAGAACACAGTGTTTTGAACATACATACTTTACAGCATGCTGAACCAACAATTCAATTATATTTCAATTTATTTCAAAGTCAAGCCAGCTTCACTTTTTGCTTATTTTCTTCACATCCTACGTAACATAGTCAGCTATGTTCTGTGTTCTGGATTCCAATTCTAGATATAAAAGGAATGCTGTATTGTGTGCCTTGATGGGGAGAAGGAGGCTGTGTCAATTTAGCAGATGAGTTTTATATGACCAAAGGATTGCTTTCTACAAGCCATTATACAGAACCCTGGCAAAAATAAGATAGTCCAAAGACTCTAGGCAGAGGGTGTACCATGGAAGAAAAGTCTGCATCCACAAAACACAATAAAAGCATTCAATATATCAGTTGCCAAATCAGAGACCCAACTATTTTACAAACACAAGCAATAAATAAGCGCCCTTAGCCCAGTTCCCATTAGCTTGAATGCTCTACTGGCATCACCAGCAAGAAATCACAAGGTGAACCTGGATTTGTGCACTTCCAGACAGCTAATAATCTGACATCCAGCTCTGTAGCACCTCTATTTGACTTTATGTGCTGCCCTAACAGGTGTTTCTTCTATTTTCCAAAGCAAAGGTAGCTCTCTGGAGTCACTCCACCAAATCCTCCCCATGGACTGACAGTTAAGACAGGTTTTTCTAGATTATTCTAACTGCTTGTTAACATAGCAAGTTCCAGCTGAGGCAGTCACGTAATTTAGCAAGAGTTCTATTATGATAAAAAGAAAAAAAAAAAGGAAAAAAAACCCACTAGCTCCAACACATATAGCCAAATTAAGGTACAAGCTTGTCAAACTTTGTGATATTGAGTCCTTGAAGTCAGACTTTAAAAGAAAAGCCAGTTATTTAAAAGTCAAAAAAGGTACAGCATGTCTGAATAGTCAGAATTGAATCAGAGGCTGTTAAATATAGTTGGTGAAGGCTATGCAGAAAATGGTTTTTTAAAAGAAGTTTTAGTACAAATTTTTGGCCACCTGTTTTTTCCCCCTGTAAATAGATGACTGACATTTTAGTTTTGCTTCACTTTTTTAGCTTATATTTCCAATGATACCACAGAAAGGGACAAACTAATTTAGTTCCAACTTACACGACGGCTGCTTTACAGTACTTTCAAGGCCATCCAGAAGGTTGAATGAACATCTTACAGAACATACTCCTGGGACAGGCATACCCTGGATATGGTACACTGCAATTGCTGCACTGTGACATGGGCACCTGTGGTACCAGCTCTGCTTAACTGGCCAACTATTAAACTACAGAAAACTGTAATTCACAGGAAGAGCAAAAAGAGCAAATCTGATCTTGGTTTTTGTTTTGGTTGCTTTTTTCTTTAATCAAAGTACTGCTAACTTGGTACTAATGCTAACAATTAATATTAATTGGTAGACTCAACCTTGTGTGAAACTCCTCAAAATGAAGTGACCCATCACAGCATCTCTCTCATCATTTCTATCTCAGCAGACAGCTAATAAAGAAATCAGACTGACAGAACCGAAGTCAGACAAGGTTCAGCTATGCCTATGCTACAATGAGATAAAAACCTGTGAGTGGACTTTCTTTAGTGGCTTCAACCTAGTGGATTTATTTGTTCATCTTTAGTATCAGGCCCTTCCAGTACTATGGGGCTTGGTATATAACTTCATTTTATAACCACACAAGGAGACACTGAAAAATACTGCATGTCCTTGCTTCCCATCCAAATGACAGAAGAGACAATTCTTTGGCAACAGAAGGAACTCAACACAAGCCAGTCAGCAGCAGAAGTATTTTTTTTGGAGACAGTCAAACGGGCTGCCGAGCTGCCTCATGCCAAGGGCACCCTTCTGAGGGCATCCCACCATGCCAGGAGAAGGGTTCAGAGCCAGCTCTGCCCCAGTGAGGCTGGGAGGTTGCAGGAGGCCGGCAGGTTTATGGGTCACACCCCTCAGCTCTCTCTTAACTACTTACATTCTCTGTCCTCACCATCAGAGAGCTTCAAGGTTTGTAGCTATGACATCTTCATGAGTGCCAAGAAACTCCAGTGACAACTGAAGGTTACCAGCTACAGAGAAAAAGGCCCCTTATCAGTTTTTCTCTGTGAGAGTGCAGTTAAGCCAGGTGTGTCAGTCTGCACCTACCCTTCTGGCACTGTGGGGAGTTGCCCTCCTTCTGCCCCCTCCCTTAACTGGCCAAACCAAAATTTTTTCAGTGATTCCAGAAAGAGAAATTATTCCTCACCTGTATTGTAGGTAATTTGATTAAAATGTACAGCTCTACTCACTCCCACAGCAGCAACCAAGCTCCAAGATGTAAACTTCACTGAGATCACAAATGAGGTGAAGTTGTTTGCAAATTAAATGGGTGAATTGCACCAGTAGACGGATAGTAGGAAAGACTACTAATTGTCTTCTTAAACAGATTGATAGTAGCAGGGCAACAGGAGCTTGAACACTGTAAATCTTGTACTGAAGAAAGCTCTACAGCCATGTTGAAGTTCAAAAACTGATGAACTGAGAAAATCCCTTTGAACAGCTATTCATAGAATATAGCCAATGCAAAGAGACTCCAACTCAAACTGCACTGGGAGCTTACTCATATTTGGATGAAAGAGTCTATTCTATACAAACACGTAGGACTGGCGTGCCACATATCTTTGGAAGAATTTTATTTATGTCAAATACTTAATGAACAGCAACAATAAAACCTGCAAGCAGATGAACATTTAAAAGCTAGTATGTGAAATGACTGAAAGGAGATCTCTACCCTACTATTTATTTAGTCTTATAAATTCAGTTTTTTCTGTTTGTATTAGTCTATTTATTTCAGGATCTATTTTCTTTTACTGGCCTAAGCAGACAGAGACCACTCCTTTAAAGTTAGCCTGAAGATTCAGAGTACACTGATTTATCCTAGAGAGTGGCTGTGAAAGCACAACCTGCATGGAGGTGGTGTGGCTACAGAAAGCAAGACAGGTAAGACCAATGAAACTACTAACCTTTGGAAGTTCAATTACAGAAGATAGCAGAATCAAAAGCACAATGAATCTAACAATTTGTTATGTGCCAACACGTAAGCTTATGGGAAATACTGTTTATCTTGTGGATTTTTTAATAGCTTTAACAGCAAAGCATCTCTGGAGGATACAATTTTTTCCACAAGGAGGAATACCTTGATAATTAAGTCCTATTGATCGGTTGTTTGTCCAAAGCTTCAGCATTACCAGCAATACATGCCCAACCTTCTCTCTCCTTTACCAGTTGATGGGGCAGTGTTTATCAGCACAGAGCTGATCATCACACAGGCCACTGAAGTGGTAGCAGCTAGTCCAAGACTGGATCAGTAAGTGATCTGTATTTACAGAGTTTACGTGATCTGCATCACTGTAATGCATGCAATGCCCTGACAACTGCAGTCCATACAGCCCACGTGTATTATAGACACATTATACTTAAGGTCTCATGCTTGTTCATGACATTCCTGCTATCATGCAGAACTCCCATGCGGTTTGCATATATGCTAATATATCAGCAGTTAATTACAGCATCTTGATCAGCATCTGGTAGGTAGAGTTTTCCAAACAAAACTGAATGACCCCTCCCTGCCCTTGAAACCCCTCAAGGACACAGCAGTAATTGTCAGAGCTTTTAATTTGACAGCAAGAATCTAACTGCTGTGAAACAAACCATATACCATTGTAGTCAACCAGGCAGATGCAGCAGCATTTTAGAGTACTTTTCAGCCCAAACCTCTAAGAGCTTGTACAAGTGCTTCTAGCACTTTTTGTAAGTCTTTCCAGAAAGATTTAATGGGAATTACTTTTTTTTTAAAGGATGTACTAAATCTGAGTATCAACTCTTACTAATATGCTGGCTGTTCAAAGACCAGGCTTCAACACTTCACACCTGCAATTCTGCTTATGACTAAGTCAACAGCTTTCTGGTTCTCTGGAGCAGCAAACACGTTCAGACTTGAGAGATGTCAGCTGTGCTCACACATCCCATTCATAAGATTTGGTAGGTTCCCTCACCCCCAGCAAGTATGTACTAGAGAAGAGTCTTTGTCTCCACAGACATACCAGAAGCTGTCTGCACACAAATGGAATTATTCTAATGGTGAACTTCAATCCTGGCTTATTTTAAACACTAAACTGGAAAGAGATTTGACTTTCTTCATTCTTACACACATTCTACCACCTGCACAGGATACAGTCAACAGGTGGCAACATGAAGCACAACACATTTTGAGCCCATTTTGATGAAAGGTTCTATGTACTACTTCCTGTGGTTTTGCAAGATAAAGTCTGAAAGGTTAAGAGTTATCAGACTTACTTAGGGATGTTAAAGAAGCCTAACAAGTAGTAACAAAAAAACCCCAATAGCCAACCCTCTCCAAAATGTCTGTCTGCTTCTTACTGCAAGTGGACATGCTTCAGTTGTCAAACTGTGGTGAGGACTGCAGCTGAAGACAGGAAGCCAACACAAAGACTTGAAGAGTCCTTTCCTGACACTTGAAACCTTAAACTACTCTTGTTTTAGAAACATTTGCATCTTTGGCAAATAACTTATGTGGGCCAGAAATCTATTCCCAAATCCACCATAAGAGCATTAAATTAATTTTATTTTAATGCTCAGTTCTGCCTTGTTGCTTCTAGTTCAGTGCTTATTTCCCTTTATTAAAGGCTTGGTCTTAGTACATATTATTGCCTAAAATTTTAGATAATTATTAATGCACTAGAGATGATTGCATCAACAAATTGATTTTCTATTTATGTATTTCCCTCCTGACAAGCAGGAAAATAAGAACAGTCATCAGATTCTAGGAAAATGTACTAACAATTAGTGGATAATACCTAAGTGAAGTACTGAGAACAAGAAGCCTTATTTTTAAATATGAAAAAAATTAATTATTTAGCTATCTAATTGAGTAAAAACACTAGAACTACTGGAGAAATAAAAAGATATTATTCTTGCAAAAAAGAACCAAGGTGCAGAATGGCAAAACTCCAAAATAATACACTGATAAACTTTAGGTAAGTTAAATAGTATCAGTTCTCCTCTGAGATAATTTGGCTTTTTGTTTAATATATAAGCAGGCTTTTTGTTTTCACGCAATTATCAAAAGACACCTGACAATAGTTATGACATTTTTTCTAATTTTGAGAATAAATTACACAAGAGTACTACCTGAACTTCAACTCACTTGTCACCCATCTGTGGTACATGACATAGGGATGAAGATGACATGGAAGAACTCTTGTTTTTTAAATTCATGAAAGACGTGAAAGAAACTGTATCCTTCTTTAAGCTCAGCCTAAAACTAATTTAATATTTAATGACAACAGCCTAGTATTTTCATGATGTAATCGGAATTCCACTATCTTTCTCCAAGACATGATAAGAACACAAGAGGGATCATACTGGCTGATGGGACTCCTCTGTCTACTAACCTCACTGCAACAACTGCCCAAAAGAGGATGCCACCAGAAAAACATATGAACAAAGCAAGAGAGTGTCAGGCTTCTCTTAGCCTCCATCAATGTCCAGGGACTTCCTGAGCCAGATGTGGTCTCTCTGAAGGTAATAACTTTTTAACAGGCTTCTTGTCCACATTCCACACATTGTTCAAACTCCCATCACACGAAAGTAACCTTAATACCCACAATGCACCAGAGAAGAAGCTGTAGACACCTGCCTACCTGTACATGAGAGTGTCACTTCTGTCTTTCATCTACTTCTCAGTTTCATTAAAAAAAGAAAAGACACCTATCAATTCCCATTAGAAGCTAACAAGTGATTTTCCATAAATGTTTTCCACATGAGGATTAGGAAAGTTATGAGCTATAAAACAACTCATGCAATTAGCTGCACTGCAGAGATTGGCACACACACTACAAAGGGTTTAATTAAACCATTTGTGGCCAGTCATTTTGTTTACACACATACATCTGAACTGCTGGAGAAAAGGGACGAATATTTGCATTTTTAAGAGGAATATTTTTAGACAATCCCTTCCCAAACCCTCTTTTGACCCAAGCTTACTATGCTGCTCCTGATTACAGTTCTGCCCAGAGTTTGGGATTAAGGACTGTGCAACTGCTGCCTCACGGGTGACCTCCAACCCTCTCAAGGGAAAACCAAAAGGACTGCTGTCAGCCTTCTACTCCAACCAAAAGTGAAGCTACAGTTTAAAGTTAGCTACAGAATTCTCTCTACTCATTTGCTCACTAGAAAAGCTGTCAGTATTAGTGGCTGCTGAGACACTGGAGATCTCTGCTAAAGCGTCAGCTGAAGAAGGAAACCAGCCTGCTGCCTGTCCTCAGTTCCAGTTATTCTTTCTTCCCATCGAATTGGCTGCTCACAGAAACAGCAGCAGAGAAAGCTGACAAGGCTGGCTGGAAGAGATGAGGCGAGTAGCATGACCCTCAGAAGGGGAAGAATTCAGATTTTAGGACAAAGAACCTTCAAGGGGGAGGGAAGAATTTGACTGTGGAGTAATTTCCAGTATTTATGCAGCAGTGGGAGATGTGAAGTGCATAGGGATGTGGAATTGTTAAAAGCAGGAGAAAGGTGCAGTTGATTAGCAGTTTTGCTGTAGTCAATCTGGTGAAGATCTAGAAAGCAAAAGAATAGAGGAAATGAAGTCTGAGTAGTAAGAGCGTAACTGGAAAAAAGGTCTAAAAGCACTAATGGACAGAAGAGACTTCCATATGACAGGAAGAATGGCAAGAAATCTTAGTTTATACGTAAAAATACTACTAAACCAGTCTAAATGTGTTTCCTTAGAAAAGAAAACAAAAGCAGCCTCACATATGGGCAGGCAAAGGAAACATGGAAGAAGTAGGACACCCTGAAAAATCATCTTCATGCTGAGACATGCTGGGAGATAGACACAAGTCAGTAAGAAGTAGGTGTACGCTCAAAAATGTGTACAGGGTGCTTGGCACAGACACACCACTGGTCAGCAAAAAAAGCAAAGGACAACACCTGAGGCAATGAGGAGCAGCATCTCAGTTCACACTTTTACAGCCACATTTGTAGCTCCCTTTGCAGAGCTGCCTTCCCCAACTTAGACTACCATACCCTTTACTACCTAGTTTCTTCTACTATTTTGCTTCCCAATTAGTATTTATGGCAAGGGAGGCAAGTGTGCCTTGTATCAGGATACACTCTTTTGAGATAATTCAGAAGACTGCCCAGGTGTTTCATGCCAATCATTACTGTTTTTCACCAAAGCATGCATAACAAACATGATGATAAAGGAACTAAATTCTGAAGCACAGGCAAAAATACCTCTCCAGTTTAGTAACCCACTCCGAGGAAACTCTTATGAAAGAGAGCAGCTATAAAGACACTTAATAGAAAAACATTAGGATTAAGGTCTTTTTGAGTTTTTTGAGGCATCACTCTAGATATTAATAAACAGTTTCTGCTGAGGACCAAAGTTAATATGCAATTTTTACCTGGGCCTTTTTTTTTTCATCACTTCATTAAACTGCTTTTTGAATATTGGGGACTTGCATCAAAATAAAATGGTACCGGATACATCGATCATTACTCTTTTCAGAACATCCTCTGAGAAATCCAGGATAGCAAAAAACTGAAACCGAGTTGGGTGAGAATTTCGGCTCAGGAGGTAGGTCTCAGCTACAGCTATTGCAGCTGTACTCCAAACCAGAACCATGCCTTAAGCTGTCTTAAGACTCTACAGTTTTGGCATCCGAACAAATACTAATAAAACTCCCCATAAATATGATGTAACACTTTTTATCCTTGATCAGAAATAGAAGCAGGAGCCATTTATCTTTAGCAACTTGCACTCTGAGCAGATTCGAAACTTCCTGAAGCAGAATATGGATCAACTAGAGGTTCACTATAGCACACAGTGTTAATAAGAACATTTTATTAGGAAATATGCCATTTTAGCAATGTAAGCCTATTCTGCACTAGGAGAAAATGACCAGTTAAAAGATCAGATTACCTCTGTTAAATCTTTTGTAACATAATCACAAAGGGTAACATCCAGAAAAAAATGCACCACCAACAAAAACCAACCGACTTTTCTCTGCCTCATTTGAGCTGCCTTAGAGAATCACAGAATCAAGTAGGTTGAAAAAGACCTCTGAGATAATTAAGTCCAACATATTTTGTCGGATAAAAAAATTTAAGAATTTACTCTTGGTCTCAGCAGAACATGACATATTATTACCTCTCCTTTGAAGAGGCATTGCCAATCTTCTGTCAGATTTCAAGAAAAATAATCCACTGCACAAGCTTTGACATTCAGTTAAAAAACCCCAAGTTTATGAAATAATCACAATCTGAATTCTCTTGAGTCAACTTCAATACCACAATCTTTCTCAAACTATTTCAAAATGGTAGTCAACTACCGCCTGAATGGACAACCAGCTCCAGAGGCAGTATCTGATGTCTGCTCACAGCAAAGAACAAATGAAGCATTTGAGAACCTGTTTCAGAAATGCACTTCTGTCACGTGCATGGTAACAAGACAGAAGTTTCTAGATAAAACCAGAGATAGTGCAGTATTTGTTTGTACAGATGTGCAGAGATAATGCATTAACTCTGCTCACGTTCTAAATTTTACGTTTCTACCACTTACAGCTTCCACAGACACAAGGAGAAGCTGGTATCTTAACAATGCAGTGTTTCTGCTCTTAGACTTCTAAGCAACCAACCAGTGAAACAAACCAGTGAAGCAGCTTCACAAAATTGCAAGTACATGCAAAGAAGTTCTTCCTTCAGCAGCACAAAGAAAATGAAGGGTTATCCATCACAGGTGACTAAACTGATCAACTTACTTTATTTTGCTGTTTAGAACTGCAGATCAGCAGCAGGTACACAAAGTACTTGAACAATGAAGGTTGCTGTCAAATAAAGCAAGTTGTCACTTGGATGCTTTTGAACAGCATAAGCACTCTGTACCTCTTTACTGTAAATCAAAGCCAACTATTAAACATTAATGCCAAATGAAATTAATACAGTGGGCTAGTGGTTATAATACAGGTTTTTTCTACTTCCATTAAATGCAAGAGGATGTAGATACATGTACATTTGTGTATACACATGTGGAAGCACAGTTAATATAAGAAGTAGCTGCATTTATGCAGAGCACCTTAGCCAATTTTATGATAAATGGGAGCATTAAACATATATGTCAGCATTATGGATGCCCCTCTTGCTGAGATTAAAATAAATTAAAAATAACACAAGTAATTTCATATTTAAACTGATCCATGAATGATGTTTTAATTATCAAAGATTCAACAGTTTTACAACAGTCTAATTACTTTAAAAAGTAAATGAAATTACTCTAGCTTAGGCACTGGTTTCACTGCAGGAAAACAAGAACAAAACAAAACAAAACCCCAAAAACCAAACAAAAAACCAAAAACCAACAAAAACCAAACCAACAACCCAAACCAAAATAAAAAACCAACAGCCAAAAAAACCCCCAAACCTGAAAGGGTGTAGCTACAATTAGGGAAGTGACTGAAATAATGAGGTCGATACAAATTGCCTCTGCTTCTTACCTTCAATATATATGAGCAATTATACCAACCAAACCCTTACTAAAAAAGCCAGACTTGGAGTTAATCAAAAGCTTAAATTATAACCACCCTTTCAAGTTAGCAAACCCTGGCTACATTTTGCTCTGCAATATATAAGTTCATTCAGAGAACCATTTGTGAGCCAGAGTACTCACATATTTTCACATATGCCACTAACACATTACCAATTGCTGTATTTTAATGCAAATTTTAACAACTTGACATGACATCTTGAGTTCTACGTCCAGGTTTGAGCTCCACAGCACAAGGAAGACACAGATATACTGAAGGGACTATGGGGCTTGAGCACATGAGGTACAAGGCAAGGCTGAGAGAGATGGCTTTCTTCAGGCTGGAGAAGACCAGCAGATGTTACTGCTGTGTACAGCTGCCTAGAGAAGATGGAAGCAGACTCTTCCTCAAGGTCTACAAAGACATGACAAGAGGTAGCAGACAAGCTGGAACATGAGAAGCTCTGATTACGTGCAAGTATTTTTTAACAATAAATGTGAACAAATATTAAGACAGAATGCCCAGAGAGGCTGTGGAATCTCCAGGCTTAAAGATAATAAAAATTTGACTGACAAGGCCTTGCGCAAAGTGATCAAACCAGATCTGTTCTGAGCCGAGTTAAACACAGTGCCCTCCCTTCCAACCTCAATTATTTTGGGCACCTAACTCCTAGATTCCAACACATTAACACATTCTATAAAAGACATTTTTGCAAATATAAGGTTCTACAAATGCCTCCCCTTTTTTCTGAAAAAAAAAAAAAAGAAAAAGACACAGACCTCAAAGACAAAGTGCAGTAAAAACCAAAACATTAAGCAAGCCTGAAGGATTCACAGAACTGAAGGTAGAGATTTCCAGTCAGAACACTGCATTTTCTGTTAATATTGGATATCATAGCAAGGTTGTATGGTATTGTCAGATTACGGGTCAGCTGTGCTCTTTAACCATCAGGACACACTGAGCATACAATGGCTGTTTTAAAAAGACAATTCACACATGTGCATGTCAAAAAGCATATGGCTTCCTGTAGGAGAGAAGACTAAATCTCCTAACCCTGTCATTAAGAATTATTAGACAGGTTTTATAGAAGTTAACATAATAACCTATTAGATGTTTGCAAGCCACGAGAAAATAGTTCCACAGTAATTTGAGAATGATGGCAGTAGGCATTAATTCTGTGGTATGTTCTTTAAAAAGCCATTTAGATGCCTTCCGAATGGAATTACACTCCCTTCTGCCACTGAATTGCAGCCCCATGACAGGTTACTACACATTCTACTCCCCCTCTCAACAGTATACATAAAAATGAAATGTAAACCTAAATTCACTAATCTGAGATGTAACTGAACCTTCTGTTCTCAAAATTACCACTTCTAAAAAGTGAAGCATCCATAACAAGTGCAAGGCAATCTTGAGTACGAGCACACTAGGAGTACCATTTTACGCTTCTGAGCATGAAATTCAGAAGAAATAATGTAGTGAAGAAAGCAAACAATTCATCTTATTGGAAGGTCCTGAACAACACCATTAACCTGCTGCTTTTCTGGCAGGAAAGGAGAGAGGAGAAAGTGCTGAGTAGCACCTATGTGCAACAGTAACTCCAGAAGGCTGAAGGGGAGCCAAGGTTTGTGTAAGTGCTCCAGACCTTAACAACTAAAAGGACAAAGAAACAGTGAAAAGGTGCTTGGGCACTGCCAGAGAAGAGATTTACTTAGGGTATTTCTGTGGTGGAACTTGGAGGGGGAAGCAACATCTGGGCATCGGGCAAGAACATGGCAACTGTCCCACACTGTGCACTTGGGGGACATGCAGGGACAGCATGCTGCAGTATGTGCCAGCCTAGGGAAGAGAGTGCAACTGTCTGGAATTACACTCATACTAATGCGAAGATAGCCTGTCATGTTTTCAATTACTAGCTTACATTTAGCTCATGTCAGAGTCTACCTGAAAGCTACCAGAGCTCCTGAGAACTTCTAACATACAAGCAGTGCAGGATGTTAGCTATTCAAAGACCTCTCCATTCTTCTCTGTGTTCCAGAACCCTCATTAACTGAAAAATTCAGCTTACTGCAGATTTAATTTTTCAATCACTTCAGTTACAGCTCACTTTTCTACTAAAGGCAAAAAGCAGTTTAAAGAAAATCCACACCTGTTATATTACTAACAATTTTTATTATGGAAATGACAAAAGATGGTTATAGATCATCATACGGGTACTTTAGACAGACCCTCCTTTCTACTATAAAAACTGAAACAGGATGTGAAGCACACACTTAGCTAACATGAGGAAAAGCACTTAACTAAAAGCTTAATTTCCTGTATCAGTTGGAAATTTTCTATAATACTCAAGCACTTTTCAGATGCTTAAGTATGGCAACGTACTTCCTTACACGCTGTGTCACACATACTGTATTACTACTGAAGAATTTGGAAATACAGTCTCCACTGCCACAGTGCAAGGAACTTGTACTACCCTCTGTCACAATTATTTGACGTTTACCAGCACTACCAGACCAACTCCAAACTGGAGCTGGTTATATTACACTTTAATATACTTAAATGCATATATGACAGAATTAGTGCTGGAACAAGATATTTTAGGTGTCTCTTCTTTGTACAGCAGCACCCTGAGGCTGTAGCAAACAAGAGGACAAGTTCAACTCTTCGTAGAGTTGTAGAGGTACTCCATGGAAGGTTCAAGAAAAAAAGATTCAGGAAGTAGCAAGGATGCAGATGTTATCTTTTCCTGTTGCAAGGTGAGTGTAAAGGAGAAAAAGAAACATTCAGACCTGCCCACATAACTATTAAAACTTTTTTCATTGGGCCCAATAGGGATGAAACAAGAAAGAACTTCATCGTTAATTGCTCCTGTTCTCTCTGTAAATGAGTAGAAGAGATGGAAACAACGCGCAGGCAGAGTTTAGTATACTAGGTATCTACAGGATTAGAGGAGCTATTTCTTCCAGTACACTAGATTTCATTCCAACAAATGAGGGAAGAGAGCGGGAAGCTGCAGAGGAGCCAGCTCTGGCCACACTCTTCTAGTCACAAACACATTCTCTGAATTGCCTTCCTCCCTTCAACACTGAAGTTAGGACAGCAGTCATACTCAGTGGTGATGTAACACCCCTGGGCATTAAACATTACTTAAGACATTAGCAGACAACTGAAGACACAACAACAGCTCAAACAGAGCCGCAGCCTCAACAAAAGATACAAAAGTTGCTGAGCTGCTTTTGTATTCTAATTGATAAGGCTCATGACTAAAAGCTTTCAAAGTTTAACACTTCAGGTCTTATTAATTAGTGGCATACTTCCCGCCAATTAAGATTCAGTAAGCCTCACTCTTCACGTCTCTGAACAGTTATAGACTAGATTATGCTGCATAAAAACTAGAGATCTTCTGAAAAGAACCCTAAAAACTAAACCCAAACCCTAGTTCTACATTTGCATGTAGCACTGTGCAGACTCCTGTTCATAATAAACAACTAAATGTTACCACAGTTCTTTTTTTTCTGTTAAAGCAAAGTGGATGTCAGATAAAGCAATACAGTCAGCCATGTTTCTAGGTGAGTAAGAATGTAGATGAATAGGATTCTTCAAGAAAGAAAACAACAGTATGTTTTTAAACATGAATCTAATTCTTCAGAGGAACTGACAACAGCAAAGGTAGCACACGTCATTTGAAAGTATATTTAAATCCTATCCTTTGAATACAAAAGTTCTAATGTTTTTCTTTTAAAATTGAAGTCAAAAAGGTAGGTTTTTTACTGCTAATCACTGTCTAAGGCATTGTTTCTTCTGGACAGTAATTTTTCCTTAATGTATTAAGAAAAATTAGACTGGCAATGTTAAAAATTAGTCAGTCATTAGCTTCTTAAAAATAGTAACATGTCAAAGAACAATAACTTCTTTGAATAATGTATGTCTCATTAACACAAAGAGAAATTCAAGTCCATTTTGAGATTCAGAAGATTTAACGAGACTCTCTACCCATATTCCTCCCCTCCCAGGCACTCTAGTTCCTGCAGCAAACTCAAAAGCTGGGTTTTGTTTTAATTCTTGTATTTAGTATGCAGAATAAAAGCTAGTTTCACCTTAACCTGGTTTCCATTATCAGAGAAAAAATTAATTGCAAACACTAACTTCTTCTACAGTTTCTAATCCCAGATTTAATTAAATAATTTCTTAAACCAAAGCATAGCTTACAAAAGAATTTCAAATCACTCTGAACTGAAAGCATCCACCCCCAGCCCGACTTTCCCATTAATAAAATAATTAAAGAAAGAAATAACAACCAATTAAAATGCCACATTTGGATCCCCATTTCCTTGGCTTGAATAGACAAGCCACCACTTTACAACACAAGTAGCAGTAAATCAGTTCCTTCCTATGAGTAAATTCTACATTTCCATTTTCATAGTGGAAGTTAAAGAGCTATCCTTACACAAGATAACAAAACATACAAAATTGGGTGTGTTACAATAACCATGGCGGCCAGCTTGAACTGGAAGCAAAGACTCAGTTATTCACGCTGACTCTTACAAACCCTTGGAGAACCAGTCTTCTCAAAGCTATCACCACCCATATCATTTAGTTATCTCACACATCAAGCAAAATTTGTGCTACTCACTGATCTTACACTTTCATTTGGTATCAGATCTTGAGGCGCAAGCTTAGCTATTCAACACTTCCCTCATGTCGCACGTCATTCTGTCACCTGCAGCTGATCCCTGGTCACATATGGGATGACACCAGCAGGGTCCACAGTGCAATGGACAACTCTACTGCTCACAGTAACCTCTACCTCACAAGTGGTCGCAGGACTGAACAGCTGCTCCTCGTGTGCTCACTGAAGCACCATAGGCGTGTGCAGTTGAAAAAACCTGACAATCTGGAATAAGCATTTGGAAGAGGTTTGGATTTCATAATCCAGCCTCCCAGTGAAAATACAGCGCTGCTTGCTGTGTACATGCACATTTTAAGGTAACTACAAGTCTCAGAAAATGCCTAACTTGAACACCCTTTTAGTTTGCTACTAAAAATTCTAAGTTTAAGCAGGTATCACAGCATTTCTACTGCCTCTTCCTGCAGGCAATTTTCTGCACAGCTGAGTCATAACTAACATTACATCATCTTACCCAGGGAGGGGCACAATTTCCGTAGAGTAAGAACTACCTCTTACAATTACAGCAGCATATTAAAGTTGCAGAAATCAAACAGATCTAGGATACAAATACTGCATTAAGGGGGAAGGGCACCGGGGGAGGAGAAACCCTCAAACATAACCTGTATACAGTTCAGTCTCAGGGAAATACATTGACCTATCATAATTATTACTTTACATACAATGTTTCTACATTAATATTTCCAAATTTATTAGCATTCATAACTACAATTTGTATATAACTAATCAGCACATTAGAGGGAAAGAAAAATTCAGACATTTTTTAAACCTTATCATTAGAAATAGCATAGGAGACCACAGCTTTACTGGCAGACCAGAAATAGTCCCAGAGGGCCCAGCACCATTTACTCTGCAACTCTAAGTAAAAACGGATCAACAGTTTCATTATTTCTCACCAGCACATCATTGCAGATGTCTCTTAGCTCAGTCTCAATTTTCTCTCTGTATTCTCGAGCCATCTGCTGTTTTTTCTCAGCGCCTTCCGTCTTTTGTTCAATACTTGAGACGACTCTCCAAGATGACCTACGGGCTCCTACAACATTTTTATAGGCAACAGAGAGAAGATTCCTCTCTTCGTTGGACAACTCAGCTCCTTGCTCAGTCACAGATTTCATGCAACTTGCCATGTCATCATATCTTTCAGCCTGCTCAGCCAGTTTGGCCTTCTGCACCAGCTCATTTTTATCCATGCTGATATTTCTAAAGAGGAAAAATAGTGAGGCATTATTCAGACATTGGTCAAGGACAAAGGTGTTTTAACTTCATAGGCAGAGCAACCTGTATTCTCTAAGTAGTTTGGAACTCTAACAGGTACAACTGAAATCCAGCACACAAAGAATACTAGCAGCACTTGATGCTCAAACGTGGACACATGGAGTAAAGAGTTAAGAGCCACTGCTTCCTCCTGAAGAACTGTTAACTTTTATAAGTATGTTATTTTAATAAACACAAACAAAAGCATCCAAAGGTGAACTGAAACAAAATCATTTCTATCTTATGCACAAAAATTATCCTAATTCTTTGCCACCACTCTTTTATAAGACTACATCATCAGTGTAACAAAACTGACAAAGAAAATACCCAGTAGTAGGCTTTCCACAGGAGACAACCAAATAAAGGCTGGACAAACAAAACCAAGCAGCATTCTGAGCCTTAACAGAAGCACACAGTTACATGCAGAAGTACTTCACACAGAGATCTGCAAATCAAATCCCACACTAGATGTTAAAAAGTCAGAATGCAACAAATACCTAGATTGCAAGTTGTACACCTTCCCACAATGCTAACTCCCTTCCCCAAAATGGAAATCCCCATTATGGGATGTTTTCTGTCAGGTATTGCTGCTCTGCCCGAGAGGCTGTGCTTTCAGAGACAAAAGAAAATTTTACTACTTAAAAAAAACTACTTCAACATCAGTGTTTCAGATAGCATAACCAGACTGAGATGCTTCATAATCTGTCTTGTCAGCACTTAAAAAAATAAAAAATATAGCTCTGCTGAGCAGAGGTACTGAGAAATTTATTTTGGTACAGGGGGAAAAAAATACTTGTCCCTCACTCCCCATCCTTCTGTGTATCCTAACTTGATCACCTGGAGGAACTGGAAGTGTGCTTTGGGGACACATTATCCTTTAAAATTTGACAAGATTATTAAAGCATGAACCAATTTCGGTCATGAACGCTTTATATATTTCTGTATGTTCCACACATGCCAACCAAGCATCTTTATTTTTAACCACTCACACTTTTGTCACTTCATGTGACGTTAGGAGAAACAATGGCAGGGCTGTGTTCTGTCTTTGGGAATAAATTAAGCACATTTTAACATTCCAGGTGACTACAAGTTTTAATAGCTCCAGTCGCCAACAGGGGGGCACAAACCCGGCGTTTGCTTGCCGACGCGCGTTGAAGAACTTGCCCGCCCCGCGCGCGAAAGGGTTAAGGAGCCATTTTAAAGCAAGCGTTTGGCGGTGGTTATTCACTCGGCGTGAGCGGGGCAAACGTGGTCAGAACGCCGGCCCCGCCGCCAGTCCCCGGGGCACCGCAGGCTGCCGCGGCAGCATCGCCGGGCGGCAGCATCCTCGGGCGGGCCGCCGGCCGCCCCCGCGGGCTGGGCGCTGCCGCGGCTCC
>VZRR01010225.1:0-105008 GCA_013398015.1 Oreocharis arfaki
GCCCGGCCCAGCCCAGCCGCGGCCGGCCGTGCGCGCAGGGCAGCCCGGGCCCGGGCGGCAGCCGCGCTGCGGAACGGGGGGAGCACAGGACATGGGGGGCTCCACAGCGCTCCTGGCTCCGCCAGTGCGGAGGGAAGGCCGGGCCACGGTCGCACCGCTGCCCCGTGCCACCAGCACGGCCACGCGTGGGCGCGGCGGGACAGGGCACGCGAAGGGTCCCGCCTGCAGGGAGGGAGGGGGTGATGCGGCACCGAGGGGCCGGGCAGGGGGCTCGACTCTTGCGGGAGCGGCCGCGGCAGGGGCGGGGCACAGGCCGGCACCTCTCCCCGCTTGTGCGAGGAGGCAGGGCCGGGGCAGCAGCGTGAGCGCGGAGCTCCCTCGGGGGGCTGGGCAGGGGGTGAGGGAGCCGGCTGAAAGCCTTCTCAGAGTTTACAAGATCTGAAAACTAGCTACGTTGGTAAATCATTCCAATTAGAGTTTTTTTTTTTTTTTTTTTTGCAAAAGGGAAACGTTTAAATTAATCAGCTTGCCTTTGCAAATAAGACTTTAAAAAGATATTATTTGTGATTTAATGAAGCGAAGATTAATTATGGCTTAGGTTATTTAAGAAGCTGTGTTTTTCAGTAGTAATTATTCTAGAAACAGAGAGCTATTTATATACCCAGACTAGAATATTTAAAAAAAATGATTCATCACCAGCCCTACCCTTAGTTTTACAGAGCACAGCGAATCTTTCCCGGTATGAAAATTTGCATTAATCCATATGTATTTATGTCTAAGTTGTGTACATGCAAACTATGGCTACAAAATTATACCAAATGTTAATTTTCATGAACTCTGAACAATTTCTTCTGCTCTCTCTTTTCCTCAGAGTAGGTGCTAGTTAATATTACCAGGAGAAACAGCAATATATGTCTTTTCAAGGGCCTCATCCCATTGACAGTAGGATTCCTTCTGCTGCTCTGAAAACTTAGCAAGGTGATATGAAAAAAAGTCTTTATGAAAATGAGAAGAAAGGGACTTTAAAACAAAACTCCTCCCACATATTCAGACACCAGGGGAAAACAAAAATCTCTAAATAATGGCGGGTTGATTTATTGGCAAAGAATAACTGAACGATTGGGTCTTCTTACATTTCCAAAAACTCCGTGTCCTATATTGGAGCTTATTCATATTCATGGAAGTGACAAGAGTTGGCTGGCTGAACAATGGCTTTCAACAATGTCTCTTCTCAGAAGTAAAACTGTATGAAACCATTTTGAATGCCCTGGGATCTGAGCTGACAGTCTGGTGGATGGGGTCCCTTTGCTCAGTTTTGTTAAAAGCAGGAAAGCATGGCCTAGTGGAGGATTCTTCTTGGTCTAGTAATACTTTTTAAAAATTGAGTTATTTGCTAACCTTGAAGATTGGGATTGCATTTATGAAGACTACTATGAAAATAAATTTTCTCTATGCTGAAATTCTATGGTGCATCCACAGGAAAGAGCCAGGTCAGATTTTCAGCCTTTTTGGTGCAGGAGCTTTGTGCTACCTCAGTATATGTAAAGATGTCCCTTCTAAGATGCTCTTTCAGGGTTTATACGCCCATTGCAGTTCAAATTGCTCTTTGATGAACTGATACCATACTGGAGCATTAAGAAAGTGGTTGATGATTCTTCACAATTCCAAAAAGAACTTGTTCTGTATCACTGCTTCATTAAGGCACATCAAAGTGTCATTTGGGAGGACTGTGGAATGATTCTTTCTGCAAGTAAAAGCTTGCCTCAATGGGAGGCCTAAGAAAAGTGTCCGACTTCGCTCAATTTCCTGGCTTGCTTTGTTGGTTCAGGTCAGGTCTTTTTTTTTAAGATTTAATTTCCTACTTTTGAAACTGTCATCCATGCGGACAGAATGATCCATGGGATATACAAGTTGCTAGTCTGTTCTTGCTGAGCGATGTCTCGCTGCCCAGTGTTACTTGGTGGTGTTCTGACTATTCAAAATCTCGTTGTATCTCACTGTGTGGATGTCCTGCTCACGTTGGTAAAATATTGCATAAAACAACCTGGAGCAAATCCGCTGCCCAGGCTGCTCACAGAATCTTGCTGCCACTACGTAAATGTGCCTGACATCCACATTATTCTTCTGCAGCATCTTTGCAGGCAGTGCCATGGAAATCAATGTTACCAGCCATAGCTTCACAGGGATGGAACTTTTTTGCAAGTAAAAACCAATCTGGAATAAAAACAGACCATTGTGATATCACCACCAGAATAGTTCATGCAGGCAAACCAATCACAAATACTGTTTTTATTTGAAGTGTCTTTTGCACGGTCTTGTAAGATGACATTGTAAATTATCCTTAAGTACTTTCAAAAGAGTGCTGCAAACAGGGACCTTCATTTCAGTGATATTGTGCTGGTAAAATTGCAGAAAGTCATCATTCCACAAAACAGTGTCTAATACACAATGACAAGACTTTAATTACTGATGGAGATAGTTTTTAGCATGTGTTTGTCCTGGCATTTACTGTGCAGTTGGAGAACATCTGCGTCGATAGGAAGCACAGAAGAGTAGTACCAGTAGAGTTTTCTTGGAGGAGCAGTGCATTCACAGAACTAAAGGCCAAAGAGAAGATACCTTGCTTTTCACACAGAGTAGTTTTCAGTGTTGGGATGTGGTGAGATGTATTGTTAGATTTCGGGGAAAAATAAAAAAAGGTCTAGGGACTTTGCTATAGTGAGATAAAGGAACTATAGCGATAGTCTCTGGTGACTGAAACAGGCAAATAAAATTCAGAGAGATGTTTTCTTCAAAGACTTGGTGGACACTTGTGTTGATGGTCGCGTCAGGTGCCAGAGAACCGCAGTTAAAGTATAAATTTTGTTTCCTTCTGTGTTGTTCATTTCAATGTTCATTGCATAAACAAGGTGCTGTTGTGCCGATAACTAACAAGATTGTTTTGGCCCCATCAAACTCATTCTATAACAAAGTGCAAAAAGTGGGTGCAAGGAGCACCAGTGGCAAGGAATGAAAGAGTAAAGAATGAACAGACCCTGGTGCATGCACTTTAGGGCTGTGTTGTCTGCCCTTGCAAGCAGTTGTTGCATTTTGTAGAATACTGCTTTTATGTATGTGGCAATTACTTGAGGGGAAAATTGTTTTCTCACTGACTGTTATGGGAGGAAATATACATGGGGAATCATTGTTCTTTCCATGTGATTTAGAGAAATGAGCTCAAACCACAAACGTGAAGTTAAACTATATCCTCGCTTCCAAAAGAGTTACGTGCTCAGTTTCAGTTAAGTGATTGCAGTGAGAGATAAGAAGTACTTGCTGGTGTGTGGTGTGTATTTAAACTAGTACTGTAGTAACCTTTTTGTGTTCAAGGATTCAGATGAGCTCAAAGGTATGAGAAACTTCTAAGCTTTCAGTGCAAATTGAGATTTCTGAGCCTGTCATTAGTGCTGAGAAGGGACTGTGTGCATGACGTATGGGTAGCAAACAGATTTGTGGATGGGCTTGAATATGTGATGACATGTTTAAACTAAAAAAACCCAAACAAAACTAACCCGTGAGTTTTTAAAATGTTGCCTTCAAAGGGGCCATAGTTAGCTGTAGGTCAAAACTGGGACACAAGAGAGCTAATAGTTAACATTTGTAGCGCACTTAGGGGAAGGGATCCAAAGGAGTCCCTTACTCAGAAACTGCAAAACTTTAAACCCCAGTTTCTCAGTGGATGGTGCTTACATGTCTATGGAGCTTTCCTGGAGCTGAAACTTGCTGTTCTCTCTGCATAGCAATTTCAAATGAATTGTTTCTAATTTGGGAGGCCTTGTATGTGTGCTTGTTGATGTTAAAATGCTGTCAGTTCTGGAAACCAGAACAAATTTGGAAAATCAGAATGTGGTTTGAGAGCAAGAATGCTGTTCCATAAATGGGTTTATTGTCGGTCCCATACACACTGCTGTGGTTTCAGAGCAACTCAGAGCTGCTGAGTTTTTGAGTGTCTGGGCTGTATACCATTGAGTGAATGTGATCTGTTAACACAGTCTGTAGCACTTGATAATGATATGTACTTGACATAAAATAGAATAGACAGAATAGACTATTTCAGTTGGAAGTGACCTACAACAATATCTAGTCCAGGTGCCTGAATAACTCAGGGCTGACTAAAAGTTCAAGCATGTTGTTAAGAGCAATGTCCAAATGCCTCAACCACTGACAGGCTTGTGGCATCAAGCACCTCTCTAGAAAGGCTGTTCCAGCGTCTGAGCGCCCTTGCAGTAAGGAAATGCTTCCTCATGTCCAGTCTCAACTTCCTGTGGCACAGCTTTGAACCATTCCCACACATCATACCACTGGATCTCAGGGAGCAGAGATCAGCACATGGTTCTTGATCTATCTTGTCTCAGCACATAAATTTAATGTTACAACCACAGTTGCTTTCTAATACTTTTATTTGTTGAGGAGGCGTAAGCTGATCAAATAGTCTGGTACAAATAGTTCTGTAGAACCAGACTCAGCAGCTCCACTGCTATTTACATTTATTCCTGAAATATTACATGTACAAATTATTAGGTGTTTGAGTTTTGGTTGTTGTTGTGTTGTTTGTTTTGTTTTGGTTTTGCTTAGAAAAAATAACCCCAAGAAACAAGGCTTTATTGATTTGACTGCACTGGCTTGGGGAACTGGGTGCATAAGTAGTAACTATAGGCTGTACCTTGATGTTTAAAGTAAAGCATTAAAAAAAAAAAATCTCATCTGCCAGAATGGCAAAGGATTGGTTTATATTGTTGTACTGTCAGTTTTTCTCCAGTGTTTCCTCTTGAGTCTTTTACTGTCAGGTAACTTTACCTTTGTCTGCTCTTCTTCCATGCTTGAACACAGATTTCACACTGTTTTCATTGGGGTGCAAGGTCTTGTTTGGAAGTTTTGACAGGTGCACTCTGAGCTCTCTGGAGAACACATATTGTTACATACTTTTTATCCTAGGTTTAATATCAGCTTTCAACACTTTTTAAAAGCCAACCAGCAAGTCTAGATAGGGGTTCCCAGCCATGGTCAGAGAGGCCTTGCTGTGCACCGACATGTTTTTTCTACTAGTTCTCTGCATTTAAAAGCTGTTGCTCAGTAGGGTGAATGGGTTTGACAGTTTTACCTCCTTGGGCCCTCTGAGATCAGACCACGACCTCTTAAGGACTGCCACAGTGAAGACATCTGTGACACCATCATCTCATTGTGCTTGTTTTTGTCCTCTATAGTTGTATGTCTTGGTGTATTATAAACAAGAGTGTTTGCGAGCTAAAGAAAACAGCAAATTAAAATACCCATCTCTCAGTATTCTTGTGGTTTTGTTGTGTTGAAAGCAGGGACCTGCAATAGGAAGGAAAGGAGGCGATAGCCTGTGAATGAGTCCCTTTGGTGCTGAGGATGGAGGCAGGCTGCAGACTATGGGCCAATATCCATGTCCACTTTCGTTTTGTCGCTTCATCCCTCTGGCTGTTTGTTACTTGGTAGCCAACAGCTGTTCTGTTTTGGTCACAGTTTGATTGCAGGTACAATATATTTGGTACTTTTGGGAGGCAGTCCCCCTCCAGCACATCCTTGGTTCGGTTCGGGTGTTTTTCCAGGCTGTACCGGGGTTGGTTCCACCCCAGCCACGTGCTCTGCCTTTGCAGAGGCTCCCATCAGTCCAGGCTGGGGCTGGGCCCAGAGCTCGGTGTGAGACAGTGTCACACATCGGGTGCTGCCGGCACTCAGGGGAGCAAGGATGTGCTGTGGGGTCACAGCTTAGCATCCCAACAGAGCAAGAGGCTTTCTGTGGAAACACCAGCAGTGTGGATGGGACCTGATCAGAGCACAGGGTCCTGCCCCAGCTTGGCAGAGTCTGGGGGTGGAGAGGAGGCTACGAGAGGCATCTCAGTCCCTGCTTGCTGTAGGATGACAGGGTATGCCTTATCGTTTTCATGCTTTGCAGTTAAAAGACTTACTTAGTTTGAAAGGTTGTTTGGTTTTGTTTTTTTTTTTTTTTTTGTTGTTTTTTTTTTTTTTTTTAACTTCCTCCATCTGCATAGCTGGTTAAGTGCATTTCTTCTTTCTTTCTTCTAATTGCAGACTTGTTAATACCTTTATTTCCGTGTTAGGTGTGGGTGACCCATCTATTTTAAGGGTCTCATACAGATAATTAGCTGCAGGTTAAGCTACAGTTCTTTTTCAGTATGTAATGGTCTTTCCCACTGATCCTGCTGCTGATCCTGCTCATTTACCAAGGAGCTGCAGTTGGGTTTCTTATTCTGGGATTTCATTATGGAAAATATGCTACATCATTAACTGGTATGCTAGAAATTATCCAAAAGATCAGAAATAAGCAGTGTTCGTAAAAATGTTAGTGAACGTGTTTCAGGGTTAAAGATTTTCTTTGTGTTTCTCTTATTTATTATTTTTTAAAGAAAAGATTTTTCTGGGTGCTTTGTTTGTCTGTGGCAGCTGTTCTCAGTCATTAATGTGGAGGAGGATCTGTAAATGTGAAATGGGTACACAAAACCTCCTCAGTCTGATCTAGTTACAATAATGGCTCAAGAAAAGGATCCTGAACTGTGAAATACAATCTGGATATATGCATATACATGCATGCCCAAATACCCTGTACAAATAATTTAATTGCCAAACTCACTGTAATGTGTCCAGCAGGGAATATGCCTTGAGCCTTTCTGTGTTCAGAATCTTGCAGCTACAGATGATTAGGGGATTGACTGTCTAAGTATTACATTTTAAATTACATCTTCATACTTGCTGAATGAGTTGAATTTAATGTTTTGATGTGATTTATCATGAGAAGGTTGAGCCATACAGTGAAAGTAGTTAAAGCTACACATTCTTTGATCAGAGAGGATGTCGTCATGTTTATTAAAACTGTTTGTGGCTTACCACAGTTGTTTACTGGAAGGAAACCAAAACAAAGCCTCAAAGCCAAGTTATACAGCTATTGCAGTGCCTGACTGTAAGACTGCAGCACACCAAGACTGTAGCTGAAACAGTTACTTCAGATGTAACTTTTTGTCATTTCAGAGCAGCCATAGTCAAATTTTTTTTTTTAGGCAAAGATCAAAATGTTTCTCATACTTTTATCCATAATAAATTTCCTCCGAGGCAAACTCCTGCTGTGGCTTTATTTGTCTCCATCATCTCATGCTTAGAGGTGTTTTTTCAACTTGCCCCTCAGAAAAAAAATATTACTTATATTGTTGGAATCATGCTGCTGTGTGAGTCTTGAAATTGTAGGAAATTTAACTTTTTTTTTTTTTAAACCTTCAAATGTCTGTGTTTTTCTGAAAGCGCCCTGCTAGAATAAAATTAACCCACAGAGCCCTTTTTTTTTTTTTCTTGGCAAGAGATTTTTCCATAATTTTCAGTTATTTGAGTTGATGATTTTGAAAAATGGTTTACATGTTCAGTTTCACTTTTTTAAAAAAATGTAATAATGCTCGCAGTGATTTTTCTTACACACGGAAATGCTGTGTGGTCCTTCCCATTTGGAAACCTGTTGAGGTTGAAATCCTCGGTGTCATCCTGAGAATCTTTTCCATTTCACTCTTCACTGAGAAGAGGGAGCAGCTGATGTTGATCCTTAGTGTAGCTCTTTTCTTATTAGGATTCTTGTCAAGAAAATTGAAGAGACGTTGTTAAATAGCATGCAACATTTTGAGAACCTTGTTTTATATCGTTTGTAGATCTGTAATAATTTCAAAGGCAGATAATAATGATATGCTAATATGCCAGGTTTTCTTTCATTTACATAACTTTAAGGCAATAAATATCTGAAGTGAGAACTATGTTGAAAGGCTTTCTTTTATGTTTTTTCTAATAGCTTGCATTTAATTATAATTTGGAGACTTGATTGCTCTGTTTGAGAAAGTGTTCAGGTTTGTGGGTTTGGAGTGCTTTTAATTGCCTGAAAGGTTTGTCTTATCAGGAAGAGGCTGTCTGCACTAGTGCAGCTTTTGTGAAGTTCCTTTCTTCTGACCCTGTTGTGCCTGTCCATTTTTTCTCTTCTGCCTATTACATATTCAGTTATGCAGTAAGAATACTGGAAAGCACTAACAGCCAGTCCTTAAAGGTAGAAAGAACCAAGAGGCATTAATTTCAAGTGTTGTTTGGCTGCATTAAAACACACAGCAGGGTTTCTACTGCTTGACCTTACTGAGAACTATTCCCTTAGCAACCTTTCATAGAGGGAGTAAAAGGACAGTAAGAAAGCAATTTCTCCCCCATATAGTCAACAGAATCATATCTAAGAAATTAATTTCTCTCATATAAACACACCAGCCTCAACCCAAAAACTCCCAGTGGGGCCAGGGACTCATTAAGTATCCTATTCCTCAGTCTAGTCATTTAATCATCTGCTTTTTAATTTACTTATCTGAGTCTTAGAGATTTTAAGTAGTAACATTGCTGATGGAATGCTTTCAATATCCTCAAAATCTCATTGACAATCTGGTTTGTTCTTATGTAGAAATTGAATAAAAGGATTTTCCGTAGAACTGAATGTTTGTAAAGTTAATGAGAATTGCCTTTGTCAGTGGGTAAATGACCCTATTTTATACATTACACGATATTTAGGAAACACCAATTATTTGCTGCTTGATAATACTTCCAGTAGAGAAACTATGTGATGATCTAGAGCATTTCCATAGCCCTTTGTCTTCTTAACCTCTCTGCTCCTAGATAAACGTCAAACTTGGGTTGGTGGTAGGAGAAGATGGCTTATGGGAGACAGAGCCTCTCAGTGTCTTTGTGTGTTTGAAAACCCTTGACTTAATTTTACATTGATCTAAAAAATGCTATAGAACTCCATGGTAAACTGGTGTAAATTGAGCATTGTCCTGTGTGAAATATTAGCTGCATTTTAATTGGAAAGACTGATGATTTGCCCATTTTCTATCCTGCTTGAGAATATTTTTGCAATGAGAACAGTTACCTGAAAAGCTTAGAGAAAAGGAACTTAGGATGTGATGTCTGCAAGGGTCAAACCATAGAGTGCTAAGATGTTGAAGTGCACAAAAAATAAAAGGGAGCAACCCAATTATCTGCTTTAAGTTTATTTTTACTGAAACTTTATTTTTCTTTTCTTTCCTTTCAGCTTGCTTTTGTCCTGAAGTTCTTCAGTTACTGTGAAAGTAACGGTGGTTTTGATATAGGCAGGACTTAGTGACCCAAACAGAAATAGAAAAACTTCTTCCTTCTCTGGTCTGAGCAAGGTGTTTGCACAGTATGGGCCTGGATTTTTAAAGAGGCTGGAGCAGGGCAGAGGTGCCACATCTTAGGCAACTAATCATTTTGCAAATAATCAGCCTGTGCAAGGCATTTCACTTTCCGAGTGGAGAAAACGAATTTTTGCTCACAGGACAAGATGGGGAAAGATATGGTGTAGCAGAAGTTGAGGCTGACTAAGCCTCAGCTTGTAGAATGCCACTTGCCCAGGACAGCTTGGCATGAGAGTGCCCATATCTGCCCTAAAGTGTTGTATACTCCACACAAAAAGTAATCTCATGTTTCAGCACTACCTAGCTTTTTTTTTTTTTCTTTAACCCCCCCTTTCTCAAGGCTTAATGCATTACGTGTTGAGGGGCAGTTACATGTTACGTGTTGAGGGCAGTTTACATTTTTGTGACCATGGTGTGCCCTCTTTGCTTTCACACTGCTGTTTAAAAATATAATGTAATGTCAGATAAAACTCGGAGTCATCTGGGCGATGTAATTAGTGATACCTGATTCTTTTAGAATCAAATTTGCAAGCCTGGTTCTCAAAAGGCATTTTGCTGTCTTTGAGTAGACGCTTTTTCAGTAACCCAGTATTTTTCTCAGGGAGGGTGTCTCTCTGTTATCCATTTGGTTTGTTCTTAGTGTCTTATTGCCAGGTCAGGGACTGTGGAGTTGTAGCTGGTATCTTTATGCCTGGGGTTCTTAGCCAAAACTCCGGTTTTTCAAAAGCATCTAGCTGAGGAGACTTTCCTGTCTGAGGTTGCACTTTTCAGAGCCACCACATCACTTCCAGCCATGCCCCATTCTGTATGAACAGCAAGTTCATCGTTCTACCTCCTGGTGAGGTTTGTAAATATAAATTTTCTCTTCAAATTCTGATGTCGTTTTTAACCTGTCTTCTCTTTTTCTTTTGGGTGGTGTTCTCCCCATACTTCACTCTTCCCTGCCACTGCTCAATGCAATAGATTTTGTGAAAATGCTTTTTATGATTTACTGGATTATTTTATTTCCACTGCATTTTAATCATCGTGATGACATCTGTTGGCAGCAGTACACAGATGCTTTGTCAGAGTGTATTCTAAGGTTTGTAAATGCTTACTATATCTACATGACAAAACTAAGGTTTTGTCTTTTTCATTTATGTTACAAGAAATGGAATTGCATTATGGAAATGAAAAGTGTCTCTGGAAGACTTTTTGCCTTTCTGTGACCAATTGGGGAAACCTTTAAGTTTCATGTAGCTTCCTCTGTGTTACCTGCTGCAGTGAGCCTTGCATTACAGAATTGAGTCTCTCATCCTGCTTTCACTGATATGAAGGGTAATCTTCCTCTCTTTAAAAAAAAAAAATTTTTTAGATTTTAACCTTTAAAGCTGTCTGTCACTGACATTATAAGGAAACGTAGAGCACACGAGAAGCCAGAGCTGCTTCTTCAGGGCATCACAGTAGTTCTAAAGAATGGGAAAATATCAGGAATGTAAAAAAGAAATTACAGCAGTGGTCAGTTGTATTTGCTATAGGACATTCTGGCAATGCTAGTAGCTAAATGCATTCAGTATCAGGTAGTTTGGTCAAAAACCACTTCCTAAAACTTCTGTGAACTTGAGGCAGATTATGCATTGTCGTAATTTCAAGGTATTTGTGTTTTCTTTCTTGTGTTAATTATCTTCAAAGAGATGTTGCACTTTGGGCAGCTCAACATGAAGAAAAGTACTTGGTAGGTATGCAAGAAATAGCTGTTGATCAAAGATGGAGTTCGTGTCCTGCATTCACAGTGGCACTGGGGCTCTAAACCGGATTTTGGTAATCATGATAACTGGTCTTTGTTGTTGCTGGCCTGCAGGGAGACTCTTTGTAGTCTGGAGTTTTGGCTCTTGCCTTGAGAAGTTGTGGGTGGTTGCATTGAGTCAGTGGAAGTGGCACATCTAAAGGGTGCTGTAAGAGGAAGGCTTGGAGCAGGATGTGTGTCATGTGTTGGTTCTGAAATGTGTTTTCTCAGAAGAATAAATGAATAAGCTGTGACATGGGGTAATTAATAGGGAAGCAAATTCTTTTAGATCTCTTGTGTTTGTAAAAAGAGAAAACGTGCTTTAAAATGATGCGTTCTCTTGGGCTTTCAGGGGAGAAAAGCTTACAGTCTGGAACTTGTGATGGGCTTACAATGTAGAAAGTTTGGTTTCTTTCTTTTTTTTTTTTTTATTCTTCCAGAAGTAGCATTGCTAAATTGCCCAGGGGTGTAGTTTACCTCTGTACAAAACCTGTGCATGGAGTGTAAGTTAACTGTAAAATTCATATACTGTGAAAAGCAGCACAGGAGCCCAGAGAAGTACTGAACAAGGCCCTGGAGAAAAATATGTATCTTATATACACACAACACTTTACCTGGCTAAATTCAACTTAAACTCAGTCACGAGATGATCAAGGGACAGGCAGGAAAAGGTGTTAGCCTGGATTGCTCAGTTCACTTTCTGGGACAATCAGGGGAACTAATAAGGTAACATTGCTCTGTCTGAGGTTGAAGAGGAAATAGAAGGAGTTTCTCTGAGTGCAGACAGCACAGCAACAGCTGGAAAGGCTCTGCTGGCTCCAGTGCCTCTGAAAAGTGCCTTAAGGCAAATTGAAGGCTCACATCTATTTGCCATTTAAATCTGTTCCAAACTACTTTGTTGGTGGGGTGAATCAGACTTAGGAAATACAAATAAATGTATAGATTTAGGAAGTTCTGTCAGATCTCCATCTCTTCAGGGCTACTTTGTATGTATAATTTGCAAATATCTTATCAGATTATCACATTAACTGGGAAATAGTCATATATCCCAGGGCCTTTGGAAAATGCACTTTGAAGCTGAGAATTTTAATAGGTATTTTCAAGATTTAGCATGTTATTACAATGTTAATAAATAGCTTGAGAATTGAAGAAAAACTTGCGATACTGTTGATAAGATGGAAGCTATCTGAGGAAGCTGGTCTAAGGCTCAAATAGACTTGCATGAGGGAAAATGAAATTCCTCCTCAAAAAAGGTCAGTATATATGTAAACTTGGCAATTAAAAAAAAAAAAACTCTGGTTATGTTACATATCTTAAAAATAAGAGACAAATTTTTTAGCTTTTGGTCAGAAAGTTTTCTAACAGGTATTACAAAATCATTTTCTTTATGAAATCATAGAGAGAGTCAAATGAAGATGTAGTTTGATCTTGCTCTCATAAATTCCAATTTTGCAAAGTTCTGTGAGTTTCTCCATGAGAGGCTGCTAATATGAAGAGTGCCTGTGAACTTTCCAAAAGATTGCTACTTACCTTTGTATCCATATTTAAAACTAATGGTTCATGTGGGAAGAGTGTGGCTATCAATGTGGTAGAGTGTTCACAATGCTTTAGAAAATTGTGCCTACAATGCAGTCATCTGAAATAATACTGAGATTTAAGTTAATGATGGGAAATATTTGCTGACAGGGCTGGCCTCAAGGCATTCTTTTTCCTTCCTAAATGCTGATAAAATTGCTTGAAATGTTCTTAAGTATATTGATGGTTGTCTCAAGATGGATATATTGGCTTAAAAAAGGATTATGGCCTTTTCCTCATAATTATATTCTCTTTTTGATGAGATTTTACAGGAAGCTAATTTTATCTCTTTTTCTATGGAAAAGTATTTATATAGAAAGTAAACTTGTTGAGACTACTAGTTATCTTGATACAGAGAAAGGTCAATTGATTTTCTGAGTGCTGATCCTGGATTAAGTTTTAAATTGCGGAAGTTAACTCTGGTTGCTGGTGAATGAAAATAGTCAAGTGAGGAGAAATGGGAGTCCCAATATGTTCTCCAAGCTCTGATCTGTACAACACAGAAAGGAAGACAAAACTTTGTGACCTCTGTATGTGTCCTTGGGATTGGAGTTCTTCTTCCCAGTGCTCAGGAAGTGTTATCGCATAGTTCATGCCTTCTGACACAAGAGGGATCCAAGAAGGAATCTTCTGCTTGACAGATAACACTGCATGGTAGTCTTTAGATTCATTCCTTATTTTCTTTCCCTGCCTTCTCACTACTGGCATCCTTTGATCACCGAAGTACCAGAGGAAGTGATGAGATATTGGTAAATTAGCCTGGTGCCCCCCTTAGGTAATTATGTTATCACTCCACAGCACTTGCTTAAATCAGAAGTGGCTTAAACAAGATGTGGACTTGTGAAGAAATTCTTCTCCTTGGTGAGATGAGGGGAGAACTGCTTCTTATTTCATTTTTGCTCTCTGTGCTCTGTGGGTTGTGATTGGTTTCTCAGGGTTTTCTGAACTATTTGATGTAGAACATTTGATATTGTTGGGGGTCAGTATAACATCCTGAATTTCATCTGCTGTCCTCTTCAGTTGTGTTGGCATTTGGGCTCTTACTGTAGTCTTTGGGCTAGCTGTAGGCCAGTTGTTTTCAAGCTTTTTCCATTTCTGTACCTCTGGAAAAATTTCTGACTGCACTGGTCATTTAAATCTACTGAAACTTGGTGTTGTTGTTGGTTTTTAGCCTTTTTTTTTTTTTTTAATTGCCCAGATTGATCGGTGACGCACAGGTTGAAACCAGTTGTAGAAGATTTAGGAAAAAGTCCTTGGTGTTCACAGGACCCATGTGTTGCTGACTCCTTTATTATGTTTTCCTGTGATTGCAGAGAATTGCAATCAGTGACCCCAATGATATTTCCAGCTTTGTCCCCCTGGCATGGAACCTAAGTACAGAATTGTAGAAGGGTTTAGGTTGGAAAAGACCTTTAAGATCATTGAGTCCAACCATAAAATGACAGTATGCTCATTGTCATTAACCTCATACTTTTGTTTATTTTCCTTATAATGATCTGTTAAATCTTTTTTTTGTGGTACTGAGGGCTTCTCTTATCATTAGCTGGCTACAAAGACTAGAAAAATTATCTGGCGTTCTTGAATGATAAGCCTTTATCTAAGTGCTGACAAGCAGAGGAACGCCCCCCTTGAGTTTGCCAGTCTTCTTGTTTTCTGTAGGAAAATATAAAGTGAAGGAGGAGAACCCTCTGTCTTTGGAGGTAGAAGCCTGAGAAATATCAAATGAAGATAAGAATTCAGGATGTCTGACAACCATAAGCTCAGATATTGGCCTGTTTGCCAAGCATGACTGTTCCACTGTCATAATGAATGCTAGAAAGCTTTAATAGCTGCACTTCAGTGCTTGTAAACTAGTGAGTGATTATTTCATCTTCTGTTTATATCATTCATCAAAGCAGTCTGGGCTGACAAGGCCTGGAAAACTCTCAAGGGTTTGCTGCTGTTAATGCAGTGTGCTACAATGGGACCTTTCTTGTTTCTTCAATGTTGCTGAGTACTTCTAATATCGCAGTCTCTATTGTCACTGACTCACTGAATCATAGGAGCTGCATGTTCCTCCCCATCTGCCTCATTTGAACCGATTGCAGCAAATTCCTTGGAAGTTCTTCCCTCTGTATCTTGCATATGAACATTTGAAGTTGATTGTATTTGTTGCCATTGATAGCAAACAGTAGTTATTTGATGCGTTTGTAAAAACTCAGACCATTTGCTTAAAGTAGAAAATAGAATTAGTTGTGTATTTTGATGAACTTAGCCGTTTTCAGAAGTATGAATAAATCACTGTATTTGATGTTTTACTGCTCCAATTTATTAAATTTATTCGATGCTTCTTCAGCTTTCTTCAGTTCATAGAAGTTTAGTATGAGAACCACAACTTGCTTTCTTTGTGTTCACAGAGGTTTGAAAGCATAACTTCATAACGATCAGTAACCATGGGAACTTTTGCCTGGCTTGATCCTCAGCCATGTTAGAGCTGAGGTTTTAGACCACACATAACCTCATGGCAACTCTTGTTTCTAAATAGTGAAAATCGCTGTTATTTTTTACGAGCAGGATCAGAGTTTGTGCACAAAAGAGCTTTCCAGGCCCATGTGTGTTTAGACCTGATCTGTGACCAATACAGTGTGAGTACAGTGAGCATGAACCACATCCAGTCCTAGGGTTACTTCTACCCTGTCATGTAGTAGAGCTTGACAGGCTCATGGGAATCTCCTTTGGGATGAATTTCTTCTTTCTTTCCAGGTTAGCTTGGCTCTTCAGCCTCAGTGAGTGGGTGTCTTACACAAGAGAGCAACTCAACTGGTTTGTTGCTTGTGCTTATTGCAGTCACTCATAGTCTTTTGCAGGTATTTCTGAAGTACAACACTTGATCCTCCCTCTGGCAGATCCTGCACACTTCTAACATGCATGGAATTAAAGGCAGGATGACCCAAGTCAGTGGCAAAGGCAGCTGTGGGACAAAGGACTGCAGGTGGAGCATCAACTTTAGTTCTAGCAATGAATTTTCTGCTCTGTGGGACTTGCCAGCATTGCCACTGCCCCATGGGAAGGGGTGGGATTTAGGAAAAGCAGCTGTTGCTGGGGGCAGGGTAGGAGCACCCCTCATATTTTCCATTTTCTTCCAGCTGATATCAGGAATAATAGGATCTGCTCACTTGAGTGCACCACTGGGACTTCACCTGAGGTTTGTCCCTTCATATTTATTTCCTGTGGCAGAAACAGATCACCTTGACCAGAATTTTTATGGCATCAAAATTCAGTTCTGCTTAAACTTTAGCTGTGTGGGAGCTGACTCCATATTTCTGAAAGGTGCAGGCAATGGGAAAATATTTAAAAAGGCAGAGCTGCCCCATGAACAAAGTCGAAACAATGCTAAGTGTTGTCAAAGTCACACCCCTTTAGCTGAGACACAAGTGGTCATCTCACATGTGTGCCCAGCTGCTGCCTAAAGACAGCCAGGGCCCTGTCATGGACTAACTGCTTCCAGCTGAGTCACGAGCCTCAGCAGGCTTGACTGATCTGTAAAGACTTGAAGTTGGTCATCCTAAGAGAAAGAACTGCAGTCTGATATGTGCTGTTCAATATAGGCACAAAATAAGGACTATACTGGGGGAAGTTATTTGTTGAAAATTGCTCAGTCACCTCTAGAAGAAATAGGCAATAAATCTGCTTGACTGTCTTCATTAAACCCCAAAACATCTGTTACAACACTTTTTATGGTAACTGAAGTAGGTATTAAGTCTGACTGTAAAAGTTATAGATAACACAGCTTTAAAAATTTATTGCCTGTTTTACCATTGACAAATAATTTCTGAAAGGAGGCTTTAAAGGGCCTGATCTGTGGAGTTCAGAGATTTGGGGTTGAGAGTATCTAGGTCTTTCAAGGAGAGTCTGTTTGCAGGTGTATAGTTGGTATCAGATGATTTTCCAAGCTCGTAGCCAGCTATTGCTGAGAAATGAGGAAGAGCTAGCCAAGTATGGACGATGGGAGAAAAAAACCAGAAAATTCCCTACTGGGGTCTCCCGGGCCCTAACGTCATCCATGTAGATGAAGCTTGGTGTCCCTTCTTAGGAATATCTTTAAACTGTAACAAGAGAAAGGTTCTACTTACCCCAAATCCCCACAGTGCATTTAATAATTTACTGTAGCTTCAGGAAGTGAATCTGGAAACAGATACGTCAGGAGATAAGACAGAGCTGGAGCTGCTGTTACTGGATAGTGCAAGTCATACAGAAGATAAGAGTTCTACATTTTTTTAATCCACAAAAAACTGTTACATGTAGCACAGAATGTATTCCATAGTGGATTAGAGATCCATCATTAGTTTTTGAGTGCTTTCAGTAGCAAAATGTAACAAAAGTTCTTTGAAAAGGCATGTAAGCAACTTTGGTCCTTTATCATTCTTCTCAGAAAAATGTAAAACAGAAAATGCAAACAAAATTAACCCCCCTAACTGTTCATAAAAAATTAATTCAATGAGGTTTGTGAAAGAGTGGTTGGAAAACTCTTTTATTTCATCATTGGTATTTTGAAAGCTGAATAGAGTGCAGTTTTTTTGTTACAGACTTCTTATTAAAAAAAAAATTCCTGCCTCAGAATGTATAATTTTTGGTGACAGTGATGTTTTCTGTTACCTCTGCTCATTCTCCTAGGTAAAATCCAAGGAAGCCCTTGCTGTCAGTGCAGATTCTTCTTGTGGTAAGGAATACTTTTGGTCTGAAAACTAGGTGGCTAATCAGTCTTGGGCAGTGTCAGTAGATGCACAGAACCACTGCCTTTTTTTACCTTCTGTAGTTCCTTTTGTTTCATATCATGAGAATATTTTGGAGAAACTCCTAACTGAATTTCCAGGGAGCTGTCAATTCTTTTAGTGTAATTGGATATCTGACAACAAAGCCCTTATTGTCATTTAGAAGACTTAGAAGCAGATGGAATTACTTTGATCTGAGAGCTGTAGTGGACTTTGCTGTCCCTGTAGTCGATGGTTGCTGGTGCCCTGGCTCACTGAGGCACACCTAGAGCTGTCCCCGTGCTGCTGACCTGGCTTCTGTGCGGGTATCCTGGCAGGGAGAAGGGAAAGGAGGCAGCAGAAGAGTGGTGTGGCCGGATCTGCTGCCTGGGCAGCTGGGCAGGGGCTGCTGAGCTTTGCACACAACCATTGGAGATCTCTGCTCTGACTCTGAGGTAGTTACAGAAGGAACCTCACGAACTGTGCTTGGGACTCTGGTCTGATGAGGGAGCAGGATATGTTGGATTGCTCATGACTGATCATCTGGCCTGTGTGAAAACTTGTTACTGAAGTCTGTGTATGTGGGCAAAATTCCCTTTTAACTTCAGTGAGAAAACTACAAACTGAGGCAAGCAAGTCCCAAAATCTGGAATTTGAACCAATCAGTTGACCTGTATTTCTCCCACTTTTCATATATATATGTGTGTGTATGTATGTATATGTGTCTGAAATAGCTGCTGGCCATTAGGAAGATTATGTGCCTATTTCCTATACGATATATCTTGTTTTATGACAAACTCAGTCGTTATAGGAATGAAATCCTTGCAGTTAGTCTGATTGCAGCCACCCAGGACCTTGAACAGCAGTTTCTTGAGCACTCTGGTGTCTCCCTTGCAGGCCCAGCCTCTGCCAGGCTGGGCTTTGATGAGGTGACCCAGCCAGCAGCTGCTGAGGCACAAGGTTCCTGCAGCTCTTGCTGCACTTAACCTTGTGTTTGCATTTGCACTGGAACTCTTCAATCAGGTGAGACATGACCGTCTCAGTGTCCTCATTTCCCACAGAATATTGAACCCTCCTTTATATCTCCTTTCACTCTACACAGGCTTTAACACCACTTGAATCCCAGTAAGAGCTGCTGTGATGCCTAGCAATGTATGTCTGGTAACTTGCTCTAAAGACAGCTCCTGATGATTTGGTGCAACAGAATGAAGGCATATTTCCATTGAAAGTACTTTAGTTCTTTCCATTTGTTCAGCCAAATGCTTCAGAAATAGCTCTGGTGTTGGGTTTACCTCTGCAAGCATGAGTTTTTTGATACTGAACAATTTCTGTTCAGAAATTACTAATTAGCTGGAGGCTCAGGATAAAACAAGGAGGTGTCAAATATGGTAAGAATCTCTAGGGAGGTTGCTGTGTACCTGCCCTTTGTGTTTGATTAGGGAACACTTCTAAAGCATAGGAAAGAGAGAAGCTGTCATTCTTGCCTCTAATGGGAGGCCTCAGAGATGGAGCTGTTAACTGCTCTGGAGACAGCACTGTGGATTTCCCTTTTGAAAGCGTCTTGAGAGACAATTTTCCTTCCCCAGATCCCTGGTGACATGAAGGACTCAAAAGCATGTGTCTGACTTACAGCCCCTCAAAGTCTTCTTATCCAGAGGAAATCTTCCCAGGAGTCTCTATACAGATACTTGAAAAGAAAAGTAGATCACTGCTTGCACAGGGCCATAAGAGCTCATAAAAAGGAAAAGCGCAGTAGAAGATTTTGCTTTTTCTTCATATACCCCCTAATGACTGAAATCAGTAAAAAAACCCCACAACTATAGCCTATCACACAGCAATGGAGAGGACTTGAGTTCGACAAAGTTTTTGGTTTTATACAAACCTTCTTTGTGTTTTATATAATAGCTGTGTCACTGTGAAGGACTCTAAAAGGACTTTAATCAAGAGGGATTTAGATGAACGCCGAAAGACAAGGTGATACTAGTACTGACTTGTTTCACATGTAGTCTTTGTCATTTTAGCAATGTCAAAATTTCTTATAGCCTAGATGTTTCAGAGGCAGATAGGTAGGCACATGTAAATGATTCTTCAGGATGTTTGTAAGTTTCAGGCTTGTAAACTGGAGTTTGAAAGCCTCAGTCTTTATCGGAAAAAAAATGTAGTCACTTTCCAATAGATCTTTATTTTCTTAAACAGAAATATTTTAGCTATTCTAGACCATTTTATTGCCTATCACTGTATAGATTCTGCTATGATTGCTCTGTAATAATATAATCTTCCTACTCTACCTACTTATAATGAGAATTGTGAGAATTAATTAACAAGTCCTGATAAGAATATTCAGCACACTCTTAAGTATTTCATTGCGAGAGATCTTGCCTTGAATTGCTTTTCTTTTCCCCATATGTATTAGGATAAAAGGTCAGGAAACAGGGTTGTAGTGTTTGACACGAGGGATGTGTGTTCAGATGGTGGGGTGAGGGTTGGCTGCCACACCACTTGTGAGAGAGAGTCTCTGAAGTTGCTGTTTTTGTTGCCTTCTGTTGGCTTTGCACCGAAAGTTTCCTGAGCGTAACTTCTGTACTGGTGTCAGACTTCGAAGATGAAAGAGACGTTAATAGCTTGTTTTATGAGAAAACTGGCGAGCTCCTGGCGAAACTACAACTACCTGGTACCTGTTTTGAGAATATTTTCATCTTTGTCTGGGGTTTTCTGCTGAGCAACCAGTAATAATTAGTTGGTTAATCACAAAAAATAGCAGGACATCAGTTCATATGGATCACTTTTATTTAAAATAACTCTTGGCTTTCCTAGTAATCATCCTTGGTCTTACTGTTATTTTTTTCTGGCTTTTCTTCAGTTACCAGGGATCAGTTACAGGCCTTTCTTTGGTAAACTTACAAAATTACCTAGGTGGCTGGCAGGCTCTTGCATGGAATAAGTAATATGATATTGATAAAAGGCTGTTATTTTGTCTGTCTTGAGAGTGGCAGTATCCTGTAATTTGATGAAAACTCCCTGGCCAAGTCCATCAAGCCTTTCGATTCTTTTCTATGACCTTTCTCAGTCCTTGCTGTTGTCCCTTTGGTTTACATTTGTCCTCAGAGAGCTATGTCAAAGCAAGGTTTGGCTTTGGTATCGGCCTGTAATTTTCTAAAGGGAAATAGATGAAGACTGCACCATTTCTGTTTACCTTTTAGACTGATCTTCATTTGCTACGTATCTGTGATAGCTGCCAGAATGCATTCCCAGCTTCCTCGAAAGTTGAGTTTATCTCCCTTCAGATCTCATTATGTTCTGCAGCTTTACTGCCCTAGGAAGCAAGTATATGTATTTCTTCATCATGTTGTTGTTTTTTGCCCCTTTGCAAACATAATCTCTTCTATTTTTGCCTTCTCTGAATATGGGGGTAATGGGAGTTTCCAGCACACTTTCTTTGTATTCTGTAAATCATTGCACCACGAACAAGTTCCCTTTTGGGATGTATTGATGTCTCTTTGGCCCCACTTAGTCTTGTCGTCACACATTCCTGCATCATGAAGTGCTTTCTTCAGGCTCGTCTCTTTCCTTTCCTACCACTCCAGGTTTTACTGATTTTTTTCTCATCTGTCCTTTTTTTTTTTCTTGTCTGCCTTTGTTTTTGGACCTCCAATCTCTTCTATTTCTCCGACCAAGACAGCCACAGTCATCAGATGTTCGTGATGTAGGATGTCTGTTGCCTTAGTACTTTCAGAAGGCTTATGTGAAAAGGAAAAGGACACAAACCCTCACATTGCTTAGTGATGAGGGAAGTCAATGTGCAAGGGATCCTTGCACCAGAAGAAAATCCTTGCATTCCTCACTCAGGAGAAATCTGAGGACTTCACCAGGAGGAAAACACATCCCCCACACCTTTGTATTTTGTCCACGTTCCCCTCAGACTGGATGCCCATAAATGTGCTTATGTGGCAAGTCAAAGCAGGAGCCATATAAACTGTCCCGGACCACCCAGGTCTCAAAATCACTGCATGTGCGTCTTTATTACAGCAATCATGCTTTCAGATTTTATATACCCTGGTATCCAATTTTTCTCCCTCTCTATCTAGGCTGTATTTCCTATTTAAAGTGAAAGAACTGATGCATCACATCTTTAAGGTATTTTTTTTCCCCATCTGTGCATCAGCACAGCTGTAACTCTAAAGGATACACTTCAAATGAGTGCTGAATTCTTGTATTGTTTGCAGCAACAAACGCTACAGTCATAAAAACGCTTCCATCATAGGCTCTAGCTTGGCTCTTGCCTCCTGCTGGGCACCACTGATCATCTTTAAACAGCATATCTTATCTGCAGACACAATGGAGAGACTAACTCTTCAGAAATGTATGCAATAATAACCATCCTTTCTGCAGGCTATTCAGAGTGGTGAGTACTTTGGGGTCTGTCCTTCTGCAGGAAAATAGTGGCATTTCAAATGAACTTTATTTTAGAGAAGTAAGGTAAGGCAGTGCCCAGGCAGTGAGGGAAGTATTTCATATTCGCTTGGCTATGTGAATTTTATAAGTAAACATGAAATGCTCAATTATTCTCCTGGGTTAAGGAGACAAGACTCTACTACGTTGAATCAGAAAGAATGATGAGTGTTTGTTTTCACCACCTTGAGTGTACAGTGGTGAGTGTCAAAACCAGCGCAGTGTCAGTCTCCAGGTTGCCCATGAACATGGCACTTGAGCAGGGTAGAGAAAGATGGACTTTTGGGTCTTTCTGGTGTGAGGTTGCCTCTCTTAGCAAGGGTGGGGGTTTCATGTGCTGTAGAAGGTGCATTTTCAGTACATTCATCAGTAGGAGAGAGGAACTTCTGTTGTAGGGAAAGGAAGAAAGCTTTAGTTTACTTTTTGTTTGCTTTTTGATACATTTGTCTGTGAACATTTTGTTAAGTAGGATGAATTTCCTTAGGTGGGAGGCCAAAGTAGGCACAAATGCTCTGTTCTTAATTGTGAATTTGGTAGTTGCTTGTTGATGAATTAACTCTGGACATTCACAGCAGGCTATGGTTCAACTTACCTAACCCAAATGCTTTGGTTCTCTGCATGTGCGTGACAAGTTTCAAGCTTTATGTATTCCAGTGGCTTCAAGACAGCTAATTTGGAGTCTCTGTTAGTCAGAATGCGTATTTGAAGGCATTGTGCATCTGCAGACTAATGTTTTTAGTTTAGTTGAGGCTCTGGAGTGAGTTTGTCACCATTAAATGAGGGTTGTTTGCAAGGTCTGAAAAATAACTACTGCAGATCCATGCAGCCATTGTCATGTAGCTGCATTATGTGAAATTTATTCTGTGTTTTCCAGTTTTCTGAAGATTTGTGTTGTTTCTGCAGGGAACGGCTTATAGAATCCAGTAGATATAAAAGATCTGTGGGAAATGAAAGTTACTGGGAAAGCATTTTTTTCCCTCTTCCTTTGGTTTGATTCTCCCTGGTTTCCTATCTGTGAGGGAAAAATGGGTGCCACATTGCCATTACTCTAAAACAATTCCTGCTGCTAAGCAGTGCAAGTTTGATGTGACACAGCCGGTGTCAGGAGGATTATGATCTATATCATACTGTCCCCAAGCGTGCTTCCTTGTATGTCTGTCTTGTTTGGGTTTGTTTTATAAACTTTCAGTGTCTTCTGTTTCTAGTTTTTGTATTAAAAAAAAAAAAAAATTCTTATGCTTTTTTATGAAGACAGAGGCAAGGATATAATGAAAGTTTGTTTTCAAATACTTTTACTAGGCAGTGAACTCTATACTTTTGAACTGAAATTAAGATTTTTGAAATATTATTAAATCTTCATGACAGTTGTAGGAAGAAGGATAATCAAGCAGGCATCTCCCTTAACCCAGGCTGTTCTACTGAGTACCTCCTTTTGGTTTCCATCAGAAGATCAAGATTTGGGTTTTGGAGACGAAAACACAGTGGCATTTTCTGGCATCATGACTTTTGGAAATATGGGCCTTGCATGTGCTTTCACTGTTTTTGTTTTGTAGGGTATGCAGAAGATGCAAAGTCTTGAACTTCTCTACTAAATTTAATTTTCTTCCATTGTTATAATTAGAAATATGGAAATGTGTAAAAATTTTGCATAATGTACAGGGATATCAAAAACCATCTTGTGCTATTGACGTGAACTCTTAGTTAGATACTGGCAGATTTTATACTTGCCAAAAACTGGAGTTTTGGGGTGGGAGGAGAAAATAGACAGATTTAGAGTGGAATGCAAGAAATTTTTCACAGAAAGAAATGGAATTAAAAGTGCATTGCTGCACTTCTGGCAGTGTCTTCACATAAAATATTTTGACTCTTTGCTTTTGGAAATGATGTTGTTCAGGGATGAACCCTAAGAGTTGTTTATGTAAAACTGTTGTTGGGAAGTTTTTATGCCTTTGCCAACTTTCCCATATTTCCAGCTGTAACCAACAATTCTATCCCAATTTTTGAGTCTAAGAATTCGTTAAACTAAAAGGAAATATCGTTGAAAGAATAAAAATGTCAAATATAGCTTGCAGTAAATATTTGCTGTTTAAGAAAAAAAAATGCTTCAAAGAAACATTCCTTTTCCCCCCAGTATTTTGGTCCTGTAGTGGATTTTATTTTTTTATTTTTTATTTTTTTTTAAGCCTAGCTTCGGCTGTAATTCTAAGAGCTGTAACTGGTAAATAATCACAGGTAAATAAAATATCTCTGCATATTTCTGTTAGTGCAGACAGCCTGGCGTTCTGTTACTCTGTTCAGGGAGGGAATACGTTGTGAGAAGTCATGTCTACAAATTATCTGCCGTAAAAATGCTTTATTTCTGGCAAAGCTACAAATGGGGTGTCTGTGTTGATGCATGCCCATAGTGTCATTAACCATGTTCCTTAATAACTATTAATTAGCTTCACTGGAGCTCTGGTAGTCCAGATTAATTACAGTGGGAGGGCCAAGGAGAGCTAAGAAGCTCCTTTGTTTCACAGCTGCTGAGAGTTGAGTGCATTTATGGAGTGGAGGCTGCCTTTGGTCATTCTGTAACTCTTCAAGTGATGTTGGTTTCCTTGGATCTTTCTACCTGTCACAACTGAAATAACACCTGTTTGAGTATCCAAAATTATGATTGGGAAGAAGGGCACTCTCCTCTTCCTTTGCATGCCAGTATGCAGCTTCCAGGCCTGCACACAGTGTTATGGGATTTTCCTTAATCCGTGTAGTTTTGCATCCAATACCCTTTGTTGCAAACTTTGCAAACAAAATGAGGACAGAAAAGCAATGTTCTAGTGGCCAATGCCCTAGTGAACACAAAACAGGAATTGTAACAGGACAAGTGAGAAGAATCTCTTCCTTTGCTCTTTGATAAGTTTGTTTTCCCATGATTTGTAAGGGAGCTCCCATTACACATCAATCTGCTCAAGGATGACTGTTTTGGTATATTCTAGGGTAAAATCTTCTTTATCAATTTTAAGAACTAGAAACTTGTGAGGGTTTATGATAGTTCTTCAACAACTATCACAGGATCAGTTCTGTTGACCCAACTGAGATGGATTCTCCATAATTACTGTTCACATGCAGCTTTGCTTGGGAAATGTCAGTATTTTCTCAACCTTTGTCTATTATTATCAAGCAGTTATTATCAAGCAGTCCCTCTGTAAGGAATTAGCCATGTTGAAAGTTAAGTCATATTTTAAAGTTACTACTGAAGAGCAGCTGTTTTTCTGTCATTTTGGAGTATTTAATTATTTTATCCCTTTCTGAATGGGTATTTCTGGTATCTTTGCTCTCCAAATTCCTCCTAGTTAGAAGTAGGAGGGAAGGCTTGCCTGTTGTTGTGCGGTCACTGATGTCTGCAGTATAAGTGGTGTGAGTGGCTTCAAGAGGATATCGCAGTGTCTCACCAGGAGAGGAAAGCTTGCCTGTGACTCCTTACTTGTCTGCTGTATTTTCCAAATACACTTTTTGATTCTTACATTGCAGTTGGACTTTGGATAAAATACAGTTTAGGCTCTTTTGCCTCTTGTCCCTGTGAACCTCTTGCATCCTTTCTCTGAACAAGCATTTCCACGACTCTCGGCTCTTCATCAAACATTCCATTGTTGATACACTGATGTGTTTTAAACAGACATTTACTGTTCAATTACAAACAGTAACTACTGCTTGTTTTCTTAATTCTAGTTCTGTTTTTCTCTGATTTGTCAAGAACACAACAGTCATAGCTCATTTTATTAATTTTGCAATGTTAGAGTGCTTGTACTATTTTTAATCCTAAATTCCACATCAACATCACTTTATTGGAAATGTATTCTAAAGCCTGATGGTCTGTGTTGCTTATAGGTTTTGGTTTTGGTGTTTTGCTGGGTTTCTTTTTAAAGGGAAGGGATAGAACAGAATATGGTTGTCTTATAATTTATGCAGTAATAGTGGAACTCAGTTACCAATATAAGCTTAAAACTGGCAGGTACATTGGTTTAGATAAACAAGGAAGTTAGCATTTAGTCTTGGGCTACTGTAGGTAAGAAGGAAACACTGTCTCATTCAGGTTGCTTTCTAATTAGGAAGGAGAATGGTTGGGCCTGGAGAGAATTGCAGGCTTCCAGCTGTTTAGAAGTGCTAGAAAGCTTTTAACCCACTGGCTTCTAATCCAGGTTTTTATACAATTTACAATCCATATGCTTGAAGAATTTTTGAGCTGTTTTGAAGGAGACTAAATAAATGAAACTTGGAGAAATCCAGAGGGAATAGGAACTCCTGAATTGAAAGTCTATTTTAAATGGAATTTGCTGTCTGTCTTTAGAAATCTTTCTTGTTTTCTGTGGTGTTTTGTTCTCTGCAGATTTTCTGTATTGACTGATCCTTGGGGGGGCAAGATAATGGGAAGGGGGAAACTGCCTTTTAAACATATATTGACTGAGATCTTTAGAGGTGGTTCAGAGGAGGGAAGGGGATGTGGAGTTGCATTAATAAAGTCAACTGCCCTTACACTTCTTCAGAATATGCTCGCCCTCTATAGGAAGAATTAAAGGATAGCAGCTGCCTGTGACAATTGCCTCCTAAAGGCAATGGGCCTATTCGTTGTGCTTGGGGATTCTGATGCTAATGGTAGGTGAAGTGAATGTGAAGCTTCCATAGAGGTAGCTGGAAAATTACCAGCTGTGCTCACCATTAGTAAGTTGAGTGCCCTTGGCAGCGGTACAGTAGTATTTGTATTGAATTTGAAGGATGATGAACTGGTTTGCTACTGTCAGTACAGCTGAAAGTAGGTAGAAGAATGGTTATCTCTTCAAGTTGTGTTTCAGTACAGATGAAAGTAGGTAGAAGAATGGTTATCTCTTCAAGTTGTGTTTCTTCTAGTTATATTTAAAAAGAGTGCACTTTTTATTCCAATGCAAATAATTGATAATATCTGCTTTTCTTTGCCATGAAATAAGTCAGGTAATACTGTATTCTTATAAATTGGATAAAAATTTGTGTTCTCTTCAAAGGGATTACTTCTGTTAGCAGCAGAACTCACTTTGTAATGTGAGACTTAGGCTTCAACCTTCATTTGAACGTGGCTTACTCTTTCTGGATGTCAATGATACAGAATAGAGCAGTCTTTGACATTTTACTTTTATTATAACAAATTTGTTCATGCTCTTTCTTGAGTTTTTATGTATTTTCTTCCTGATAGCTAAAAGAGCGGTGCATTCATTCTTTTAATATCAATCTAAACATGTAATAAATGCAGGGTTAGTCCAGTCTTCCAGCTGGATTTTGTAAACCAGTAAGCAACAAATGTTCTTTATTGGGACTGCACTCTGTTTGTGTGGACATGAACACAAATTTGGTCTTATTTCTGAATAGTCCTTCTTTATGATTTAAAAATAAGCATTGAAAACAACATTTTTTGTGAAAAAGATATGAAGCTATCTATTTAATCCATATATTCACACTGCCTAATGCTTGTGGGAAGTTAAATAAACCAAAAAGAAAAACTTGGACCTCAATTTTCCATTATTTACAAGGAAGAGATACAGCAGTGTCTTCATAGCAGATTGTCCTTACATTGAGGATCCAGAGCCATTCCACTGGACCTTTTAGCTCAGATAGGATAAGACCTATTTTGTTCTCATTAGATTTATAATCCCAGAATTACTTTCAGCACAGATTGCTTGATGGAACAAAATTATGCTGACATTAGATAATAGTTGATTTTTACAAAACTGAAGATGTGAATATGACCAGACTTGAATATATATCACTCAGAGCCTTTTAAATTATCTATTAACTCTTGGCTTCAGTAATGTAAAACGGATATTAAAATGCAGTTTAGTGATTAATCCTTGAGCTTTTCCATGTTCTTATACAAGGTTTTTTAGTAAAGTTGCGTTCCTAATTCTTTGTACAAAAACATTGTACATCTGTTGCTGAGAGTAGGCATGATACTGAAATACCAAACAGATACATTTCTCCAGCCTTCTGATGGACATTTAAATGTTTTGTTCATAAAGTGTGGTTATTATATGGTGGTATTATTTACCATCTTGTTCTATGAGGTACTCCTTATGGCATTGCAATTTCGTTAAATACTGGTAGACAATTGGGAACTGGAAAGGTGAACCAGTCTTGGATGTGTTTTCCAGCTACAGTGATGTTTTAGAGGACGATTTTCTACATGCAGGTTTGTGGTTCTGAGCTTGTGTCTGTCACTATTTTTACTGAGGCAGGTCAGCATTAAAAAGGAGGAAGAGACAAAGGTGAAAATTCTCTTCTACCATGGCAATGCAACCGTGTGGTGGCCTTGTCTTGTGCTGTGTGTTATTCTGTGCAATTGTTATGAAGGCAGGTACTTTATAGTATGTTAATATGGAAGAAACATAGATTTTGCTCCAATAGCTCATACTGTTTCTAGGATGTCATTTAATCCCAACTGTTCTCAGTCTGTAATTTGGTTGGTGCAGAAAAAGCTACTTGGCATACTGTGGTCTTACTGGGCAGCAAAAATGTACGACCAATTGAAAGAACAGCTTGCAGATGTATTGCTGTAAGAAAACAGAATTGCTTCATGGCAGAAAAAAAAGCAGAAAAAATATATGTCTATTTGGGTTGTGCTTCAGTGTGGTGCATGAAACCGTGTTACTTTGTCACTTGGAGGATGAGTCTCAGTGAGAGAACAGATGAAATTCAATATGTGCTGGCTTTTAACCAAATTTTAAAATATGATAGGAGGTTGTAATTTTAACATTTCATTATACTTAATGTTGGACGAAAACTGAGTCTTTCTAGTCTTGCTATTTCAGTGATGCATGTTGTGTAGCTGCCATTAACTTGAACATGAGGTGTGCCAGTGAACTCTACAGAGGTCTTAAAACATCTAATCTGATCCTCAAAGCCATGTGTAACCCAACTCTTAACACTGGTGAGGTAATGGGTTTTATTTATGGTGAAGGACTTGATATAGATTTTCTTATTCTAGGTTATGAGTTTTTTATCTGATCTAGGATACTACTGCAAGACACAGTGTGGATTTGCTGATGAGATCCATTAATAACCTGCTATCTACTATTAGGTTTAAGGTAGCTTATATGTTATAAGACCACTGACAGAACATTTGGGTTTAGTATTTTTGTGAATGTGTGCAAGTCCACAGGTGTCATCTCACAAACAGGTTCCTCTACACTGGGACTGTTTGTGCTGTGTCCAGACTTTGTGTTCTTGTTGAAGCTTAGTGGTATTCAAATAACAGTTTGGTTTTTTCTCCAAAATTATATGGGTGTAGGGATTTTTAAAATAGGAAACAACATTCTGGGATCTTTCTCATTTTGCATTCTTTGTGTGAAATATTTGACATCTTCCTTGAAGTATTTGCATTGGTGAAAACTTGTGTCACAACCTGAAGGAAGCAGCCAGATAAGGAGTGAGAGTTGCTGGCACTGTTCAGATTCATGGAGGTCTGTGGTATTACTCTTTTTAGACTTGTCATGGCCAAACTGTTTTGTCTGGCACTGTTTAGATATGTCCAAATCACTGCAGAATGCAATATCTGAAGAATATTTAACCTGTTTTCTTACATACCATTCATAGGAGTAAGCCTGCTGGAAGATCTCATGTGAATGTAATGAAAAGCTTTATGACTGTAGTTCTGCTGTGATTACTTTTATGAAAGAGGAATTATAAGCCTCCAAGTTCTACTGAATTCCCTTGTTAACAACCCCCGTATAGTAGAAAGCTTATTATTTCCTAAGGGAAAACTAATATAAATGATATTGTAATGTGCCATTAACAGGAAGGTGACAGTTTTACTTGCACTATTAGTTTCAGGTTAAGAATCATGGAGAGCAAAATATTTCATGTGCACTTGACTATAATTAACCCCTTATGCCTTTCCCCAGTAGTCATGCCATTTAACAAAGCTCCATTTGCAGTGGCTCAGGAACACAGCATGTGCTCCTACACATGCAAAGACCACTTCAGTGACTCCCTTCTGCTAAAGGCTGCTCATACTGCAGGGCAACTTACAGGATTAATTAGTCCCTCTCTGAGTTTCTTACTGCTATTGCAAATTTTAAACACTTAGACAGCAGGCAATTCTGCATTCCCAGAGTCTGTTACTACCTTCCTCTTTTAATTCCGTTTTTATGTTAATTGCTGATTGCTTGGTTTGGTCCCTATAGCGTGGGCACATATTGGACAGTAAACATTGTTTTTCAGGAGCAAAGTGAATGCAGGTAAAGGTGGATAAAACTGGGCATTAATCAGGTGGCAGTTGGTGTAGAGTTTGTGCCCTGCTTCTATCTAATATCCACAGCACCTGGCTGTGTCATCCCACTGTGCCCTGCAGTTGTCTAAAGCTGAGAAGGAGGGAATGCCCCTTCGTCCTTCACTCAGCTGGAACACTCGTGGTTCTGATGGGCTGCACAAAGGTACCCAACCCTGCAAGGTGGTCCTGGTGACACCAAGGCTTAAAGGAGCCTGTGGTTGGGTGCTTTGCTGAGTTCCACAAGGCTGGGGTTTTTTGACGATGTAGAACAAAGATCCAGGCAGGATCTAACGTGTCCGTGTTTGCCGGAAGAGCTTGAAGTCTAGAACTGTAGCTATTCTGACTGGATTTGTGGCAGAGGGAGAAGAAAGGTGCATGACTCAGCACCCTGCAGCTTATGTTGCTGGAAGTGAAATTGCTTGAATAATCTTTTAACTGGAGATCAATTGCTCAGCTCAAGTGATGTCTACCTGTCTGGTAACTGTTACAGTATAATCGAGTGTGCTTTAAGTGTATTGTCATGTGCAGTTGTAAAGTACTTCCCTGAATGCTCCATTGGTATGTTTTTCTTGCATGTGGTGTACTATCCTGTAGCTTAGATGTGTAAATAATTTTTATTTTATGGTTGGTATTTGCTGAAAACTTGTATATCCATATTTGCTGAACTGGATCTGTAGTAGAGATTGATTAATGAAACAGTAGACTGCAAGAGCAACACAGAAACCCCAAGGATGACTTGAGAAATGTATGTCTATTTTTTTCCAGTGTTGGAAACTTGCATTTACACTGGAAAGTTAAACTATTATTGCATGGTTGAATTAAAAAAAGTGAGGAAGGAACAGGACATAGTAAGAATACTTAAAATTATTTCTATTTAAATTTTTTTATTGATGCTGTTTAAGGAGTTGTAATGCAGTATAAGAACTAGTTTAATCTACATATATTTTTTCTTATTAATTTTAATATTAATTTGGAGAGAACTGTACTCAACTTCTAAATTACAGGAAATTGCCAAAATAAACAAATATTCACAAGCTGGAGGATAACTGAGAAAGTTGTTAAAGTGTAGAATGCACTGAAACTGTATTCTCTTGTTAGCTGCTGACATTTCCTGGTCAGCAGGGTCCACACAAAAGATCTGAAACTGTGTTGTGCCTGGTTTGTCTAGGCCAAATGAGATACTAGCCCTTCCTTCTGCAGCAGCAGTAGTATGATAAACATGTGCAGGGTATGCCAAGACTTGTGATCTTTTTTCAGTCTAAAAGATTAAATCTTGTGTGGGGAATGGTGTACTTTATTTAAGGAGCAATTACTTCAGCTTCTGCCATCTACTTTAGTCGAAAGGAATAATTGATTTCTTTTCTCTTGGTGCGAGTCTTGCTATTCAGAATGACATTTTCAAAATTTTCATAATGCAAATTCTGGATTTCTTCATCATTAAGCTGAAAAGATAACTGCACCTCAGCTGTCTAAGAAAGGTCACAGAGTTGAATCACAGATTTCTTTCTCTTCCCCAGTCATTTTACAAACCCATATCATGCCCAAGTGAGTAAGGCAGCAGCAGGTGCCCTTGCTGCAGTGAGAGACAGGACCGTGCTTTAGAATTCAGGCTTTTGGTCATCTCTGCCCTGGAGGGTGACTGCATCCCATAAACTCTGAAGACTTCTGAACACTCTGCACCAATGACTTATTCAGGCCTTGTGTATGAGAAGCCTAATGTCTTCTTGCCTGTGCAGTATTTATTCATGAGAACAGCTTTGCCTTTTAAAAAACAATTGCTAATGCTGTGTCACCTCTGAATTGGAGTAAACATTTAAAAGTGCACTAAAAATCAGGGCAAAACCAACCTGTGAAATAGAGGTTCTTTCTCTGTGTAGTGTAATAGCGGTTGGCAATGTTGGAAGAAGATAGTGATGTGAGATGGGTGTTCCTTGTTTTGTTGGTGATGTGTCCTCGTGCATTGCATAGCTGTATTTTTATTGTGTTCATGCTCTTATTTTACTTTAAGAAACATAATGGTCACTTTTCTCAAGTTCTATGAAAAAAAAATAGGCAGATGCTCTTAGAATGAATTTTAAAGGTAGAGACTATGAAATTAAAATTAGGATTAATATCTTGCAAGTTTGTACTGGAAAGGAGTGATGAAGATGTAATTCTCTCTCTCTTGATGGTCACTTTAAATACAGAGGAGTTTGTAACAAAACCAAATTCCTGTTAAATTCAAATTAACATTTCTGCACAGTTTCAATGACACAAGGGTTTTTTTACAATTATTAAAGATCAATTTACCTTCAGAAAGGTAACAATGTGCATCACAACATCAGTAGGAAGTCATGAATTCTACTACCTGGTCAAAACTACTGACTTTGCTGAAGTGTGTTGAACAATTTGAAGAAAACAAGCTTTTCTGGCAAAATAAAGGATATCTATCTTATCAGATGATTTTCTTCTAAATTTACCTGGAAATCTACAGTGCCAGCTTCTGGCTGCCCTCTGTTGACACAGCAGGTTAGGATGGTTCTAACCCTGTTCATGGGCAAACTTCAGTGGGAATTAAGATCTTTCATTAAGATCTGAAAGATTATAGCACGGAAATGCCTCTGTTTCTCATAAATCAAACAGAATACGACAGTATTTTGCAAGATAAGATTTAGGGTATAATTTATTCAGATGATAAAAGCATGAAACTGAAGGATTAATTTGGTCACCCTCCAAGATCCACAGTATGTTGAAAGAATCTAAGAAGTGTGGTATGTTCATGAAACATGTAAAAGGATTTTTGTCCTCTTTGGCTAACAAGTGTGACAGGTGCAGTATGTTCTAATTGCTCAGAATTACACTGTTTGAGTTCCTCTTTCTTGTTTTATTACTATCAGATGCCAAGCTTCAAAATGCATTCACACTTGTAGTGATAATAAAACATGGAATTGTCAGTGTTTGTTTTTTACATGTACCCATGCGTGTGAATGGGAATATGTAGTACGTGCATCATGTTAGCTCCGATTGCAGTGTAAGTTCAGGACTGCCAAATACTGTCTTTTGATTGAGAATTGGAAGCATTGTGCAGTGTAACAGCATTGCATATGTGCAAAATGTTTATTTTTGCTGACTTTGTATTTGCTGTGGAAGTTTGAAAGATTTATTCCTTTCCCTTTTTTGTCCAACTTTTTTTTTTTTAAATAATCTAAAAATAAATGATTGCAGGGCTTGTTATAGGTTTTACAGATACTGAAACATTATTAGGTACATTTAAGTAACTGCTCCAATTTTTATTTCTGCTAAGCTAGTAGTTTTTATCAGTCCTGTCTATTTTCTTCTGAACAGAAGGGTAGCTGGATTACAGAAGAATTACCAAGCACTGTTATAAAAAGTGGGAAGGGCTGCCTGTGACAGCATTAGGTGCTCTAAGGAAAAGCAGACAGTATTTTACTGACATCTGATTGTTCAGTTACAATAATAGCTTTCGTGTCTGCAGCGGTACAGTGCCAAGTCTTGTAGAACATATGCATTGAAAGTGGTTTTATGATAGATGAAATAAACTCTCAGAATCCATACTCCGTAAGGCTGAATTCCATTAAATGAAATGTGCAATTTTTTTTCAAGACTAACAACTTTCTTTATGCTTTGGAGAGGCTGAAAACAAAAAAAATGTGCTAAGATTGCCAGTGTTCACTGACATGGGGGTTGAGTGAGTCCCTCAACATGAACTCAAAGTTCTTTGGAACAGCATGTTGTTAATGATCAAAACTATATAAGATTAGACCTGCAAAAGATTGGCTTTATGTAATAAAAAGGTGTCAAGCCACTTAGCTGGAGCTAAGAGAATTAAATTAATGAAAGGCGGTGAAATCAGGTCTCCAGTGAGTACGGGCATCCACTGATCAATACAGCATGTTAGCAAGCGCTGGGGAGGGATCAGTTTGGAATGCTAATGGCGAGCAGCCCACTGGAAACAACCACCACCAGCTGGGGAGCTGCTCCTGTGTCCTCATGTGCCCGGTGCAGCCCGGGGCCACCGAGCCAAGAGGGCTGGCTGAGCCTCTCCTGACTGCTGCTGCACTGTGTGCAGGGAATGGCACAGAGGTGATGTTGAGAAGTGGGTTGTTGGCTCTGGGTGCATGGTTTCAGCAAGGCCCTTTTCCAAGTGGGGAATGCCTTTGTCTGAATGAGACTTGGGGAATATTATCTGTGTGGTCTCAGCCAGATGTAAGGGGCAATTGCCTGGAGTGGTCAGCAATTGCCTGGAGTGGTCAGCAATTGCTGCCAGCCCAAGGAACAAAGGCTTTTACCAGGACTTCTGTAGTTTCACATTTAATTTATAAAAGCTTTCAGGTTCAATTTACTAAAAACAAAACAAAATCTAAAAAAACCAAACAAACCAAAAACCTAAGATTATCTGAAGCCTTATAAGCCTGTGTGCCATAGGGAAATATGTGTGACAGTTGAATTATGCAGCTCAAGATTTTCTCCTGTTTTCATACGGTGAAGTGGAATCTGGTTATTAAACTGCTTATGCAAAATGCTGCTGCAACTGAGCAGTCCCTCACAGTGACAATTGTGAAAGGGTTTCCCAGTTTGTGAAGGGAATCGGAACTCTTGAAAGGGACATGGAGGAAATTAAGGGAATGATCTTTTACAAAGTTCATGCCTCAAAAAGAACTGTCATAGCCACGTGTCTTGCACCAAGTTTGTCAGCCATATTACAGAAGTCTAAAATTAGAGACAGCAGTGTTAATAGTGAAAGTTATCGACAGCAGGACTTATGTCATTTTTTACTGTCTATGTAAGAAAAAGGCTTAGAGGCTTCAGTATCATCACAAAGCTTTGATGGCAATTGGCTGCTCAATTATATTGATTGTAAGTAAATTAAGAAATAAGATGACAATGGAAGTGACAGTACACCTGAAAGTTCTGGCAGAGATAAGCGAAAGGAGGATTTTGTATTTGCGGGTGGTTTTTTTGTTGTTGGAGTAACAGGCAGGTTATTTTTTATTTTTGCCCACGGTAGGTGGGAGGAGGAACAGGATTTTTTTTGCCTGAGTGATGACAGCTCTGGTTTGTAAAGAGCCTGAGGTTCACATTGGAGCATGTCCATTCAATTGTTCTGAAAAATAGGAATAAAAGAATTATCTTCACTGTATTTTTATTGCTCTTGTAGCTAGAGATGAGTACAACAGTCTCTCTTACTTTTAGAGCAGTCATCTGTACAGAATGTTGCTTGTTTTAAATTGTTCAAGTTCAGGAACTCTTCAGAAGTGTGTAGGTACTTGTTCTCTAAATATTTCAACATTTTTCATTTTGTACTTTCATGTGAAGCTATTTTTAAAGAACTTGCCAGTGTCTTTGCAGGGAGCAATAATAAAAGTAATAGTGGAGAATTACAAGAAATATCATTCAAATGCAGGTCTGGGAGGCAGAAACGTGTGACATTTAATCTCAGTACTAAAGCTAATCCTTCTATGGCATTTGCTTCTCATAGGATTCTCTTAATTTTATTAATACAAGTATTATTTTTATTGCTAACGCTTAGGCAGCAATCTTTAGGTTTTAGCAGTTAATCCTTGCGCCTCACTGGAGCCGTTCGACAGGGAGGGGTGTTAGTTTTCTTCCCTCAGTCAAGAACATGTTGTGATTGCTGGGGCTTGGATTCTGGAAAAATCCTGAAGTCTTTGGTCCATCGTGCTTATGACTTTAGCTGTACCCATGCACACACTGCCTGTACCTGTGTGCACGTGTTTTGGTAAGGATTGTTTGGGAGGAGAATGGAAAAGGCTAAATCCAACTTACTTTAATGTCAGTGTCAACCAAATGCTAGTTCCAACAAATATCTTCAACAAAGGGTTATCCCAGATTTATTATTTTAAAACTATCTATGAGGTTAAATGACCAATTGGTTCAAGAGACTGATTGCCTTTATCAAACTGTTCCTTAGGAATGGACTGTTGAGATAAATGCTGTTAATTAAATACAAATCCTTTTCTCCATTGTGCAGAAACAGCCTCGGCACTGGTCCCTCTCCTAATCTTGTAATAACATTCCCCTGATAGGTCTCATTAGATTGTCTTGTTAGCTGATACGGAGTATTTTTTACAGCAGAACAGACAGAAAAGTTAATGAGTTATAATGTGTCTCAACCACTAATGTTTTCATTTCTCTTATTTATTCACTTTTGTTCACTGCCATCATCTACTTCCTTTTGTTCTGTTGCCCAAACAAAAGCCATGTGTGAAAACAGTAATTTATTTACTTTGATTAGTTTTTATTTAATCTGTCATGGTTTATTGGATTTAATTACTTTTAAATCATTAACTTAAACTGAACGACGTGATGGGGAGAGAAAAGCCCTGAGTGTGTTGTACAGTGGGAATGGGACATGCCATGAGCTAGCTCCTGGTTTGCTTTGATTGAGAATACCATCTATTTTGTCAGAAGAATTTATAGAAATATTGTCACCTTTAATTGCATGTGTGGCATCTTCTCAGTTTCTCTCTCTGTGACTTTTGCCGAAAGTCAGCTGCAGAGCAGACTTTCAGTTACTTAAGAGACTCAGAAGACAAAGGCCTCTTGAAAAATGACTGTTTGTTAAAAGGAACACTTGTATAAAGTAGTTTCAGTATTTGGAGTTGTCCATGATTGTGCTAATTGAGTTCACTAGATGGCCTGTGGAAGGTCAGTTTAAGGAAAGTAGTGTGAGTGGTACAGTACTCTTGTTAACAAGAGATTTATGATTTGCTAACCATCAATAACTTAATTGCTCTGGTACCTATCAAACTCTTCTGTTGCTGAACTGTTGCTCAGTGCTATTGGTGAGTGGTGTTTCTTTAAAGATGGCCTCTGAGCCATAAGATGAGGTGCTTGATTGTTGTAATTGAGGCCTTATTGCAAATGCTCACCTTCACTTTTTGTGAAGGACATCTGGTGTATTGTCTGCTTAACTGGGGACCAAGAGTTTTTTTGACTTTGCAGAATGATTCCAGCACCCTTCAGAGAATAAAGACCTCACATTTTCCTGTTTTCCAAAAATCACAGTAGCAGAGGTACATACCACTGCAGAGCTTTTTTTCTGGTATTTGCTCTCTACTTTTCCTTCTTCTAAGGTATCGTTTTGCTTCTGAGCCTTGGTTAAAAATTCTGAGGAGTCAGAGTCTGGGGATTTTCTTCTTCCTTCTTAGAAATCTTTCAATGAAGTGAATGTATCCTTAGAAGGTGATGTCAGCTAAATTGATATTCTCCACCAAAGACAGATAGCAGTGTTGGGTGGAACATCATGTGCACAGCTCATCTGTCCTGGCTTCCAAATCATCTTCCTTTTTCAAATGCAATTTCATTCTCTTGTCTTTCTTGGTCCATATTATGCACATGATAAATCCCCAGCTATAGCTGGCTCTCTGAGGAGGAATATAGGTGGAAAAAATGATGGCATTCTTTAGGCAACACTGCATGTTCCCATTTATTCTTCACTCTTGCATGGAGATGGTTTTATTCCATTTGGAGCTGCTGCTCTAAGCTTTCTACTACAGCATTTGTAAATACATCCGTGCCACTGGCTCACTGTTCAGAGAGGGAAGGATGAGCGTGTCCTCGGAGAGCAGTGTTGGGAGTCTCTGCCAAAGAGCTGTAAGATTTAGGGAGCGACGGCTGATTGCTTGGCAGATGAAAAGTGGGTGGGCTGATTCAAGTGTGGGTGCTGGCACGAAAGAAGAGATAAAGCTGAGAATAAGTACAGGAAACAAGTGTGCAGGTAGGAGGAACAGGGGAACTGTTTACTCAGCAACCTAATAGCTCTTTCAGCTCAGGCAGAACAGAATCACTTTGATATTGGTGATTTTTGCTTAACTGGTCAAGCACCACAAGTTTACTGCACAAGCCTTTTTGAAATATAAAATGTGTATGGGTTTGATGGGTGGATTTTAGCATGAATTATCATGTATGGTTTAATTCGAATTAAGAGTATTCATAAAAGCTTTTTATGGGTGTGACTAAGTGGTCAACTACTCTTACTTCTATTAAAGCTGATTTCAGACCCGGACTTAAATATCAGCTGGCTTCTTGAATGTGTGGTTAGGTTTTTATCTTCTAACAATTTTGTTTTTTTCTGGGTAAAGCTTTTATTTTTCATTTGTTCGGACTTTGTGCATGGGTATAAGGAATGGTAAAGTCTTCATTGAGGCAAATACATAATCTCTTTTTAGTATATACAGTTTTCAGAGATCCAAATTCAGCAATATACTATGCAAAAGAGCACTTGATGAAATGTGCTTGAAACACAAAGAGCTGGTAAAGCTGCTTTTTTTGGGTAGTGTATTAAGAACAAAAGGCATGACTGATTACTTACATTTTGTCCTAAAAGACAAAAGGTCTGTCAGTCTTCGAAGACATCAAGATGCACTTGAACAACAGCAATTCCAGGTTCTAACTTCTATAATGTGTGCAGTATGGGCCTGCGGTATGAAAATGGTTCCCATTTCCTTGGTGAGCGGAGCCCTGTGGATATTCTGTCTATGAACATATGATGAATTGTTCTATGGGAAATAACAAATGTTTTCCTCCAGCCCATATTGGATTTTTAACATGCATCTGCTACTTTACCAACAGCTTCCCATATGCTGCCACAAAATCATAACTTGCACATTTTGGTCTTGGAAGCAAATGTTACCTATAGGCCTTGGCTTCTGCCTCAGAGTCCCCAAGAACGGTTATAAAATGTTTGCATAACTAATTTTTTATGGGATACAGCTTTTGTTTATTTAAATGATACAGAATGTAATAATATCTGAAAGTTCTACCGGTGCTAACTACAGAGAATTCACAAGTATTATAGGCTGAATCCTCCAGAAAAGACTGCAGGATCAGTCACCTGCAGGAATATAGTGAGCAGCCCCTGCTGCTACTGAAGCTACTGCGTGAAGACTGAGCATCTGACCACCCGTAATTCCTCAGAGCTGGAGACTGTTTGGCATCTCCTGTAGACACAGGCAGGAAAAAATCCTTCATCTCACCTTGCAGAAGTTCAGTCATTAAATCAAATGGTACTTTCACAGTTAGCTAAGCCCCCATAAAATGTGAGTGGCTAAGGTTTTAAAAAACAGTTCTTGCAGTTTTTAAGACCTGTATGTTAGGAAAAGAATAGGGCCACAGGTTTAGGAACTGAGAGTTACCCAAATTTTAAAAACGTAACACTTGAGAATCTATCCCGCCTTTGCTTGTCTGATTAAATACTGAGTTCTGTACCTCACCCTGTCAATAGAACTGACAATGTCAGCAACGAAAGGAGAGACAGAACCTGTTTATGCTTTCCAGACACTGCCATGAAGAGACGTTAAAGGGCAAACCCACATTTCTTTTGCAAGCCTCTGATCACAATGGTAAAGTACTAAATGATCCAATGCAGAGCCAGCACGTTCCTGTGGCTTCTAGGCCAGATTTCTCTGAGCCTGACCAAACTCCATCTGGGTACAATGGAGTGTCTCCTAATTTTGTCAGAGTTTTCTGTATGATTTACCTCAGAAGTATTATTGCCACTTAGAGAGGGAGTAGCTTTAAGCTCTTGGTGTCTGTTGTGTGAAGCCAGACTGCTACATTTGCTTCCACAGTTAGCCAGGACCTGAATGATTATAGCAGATATAGGAGACTGGGTGTACAATCTGCAGTGCAGTAAAAGAGGATAAAGTGTGATGGCTAAAGGAGAAGTGTGTTGGTTCTTCAGATATCAATGATGAATAAGCCCAGGGACTTCTACTGCCTAGTTAATAAAAGTACTTCCCTTTGGGAAAGGAGAGGGATTCATATTCTAAATGCTTTTAATCTAAGGGCTAATAAGATGTTTGATCTGGTCCTATTCTTGCAAGCATTTTAAGAAGTAAAATAAGAACCTATATTAAATAAAATGAAATTACAAAGAGGGGTAAAAAGAGATATTTACATTAGTGGACAGGTTTTTTTTACTTTATCAGCTTCCTTTTCTCTTTTTGAGTTTATTACCTCATGGATTTGTTCAATTTCTTTTTTCCCTTGTGATTTTATTTTTTCTTTGTTGCTTTCCTGTATATTTAATTTATAGTGTTACGTTTAGATAATGAGCATAATTACATCTAATTATATGTCATCTCTCCACTGAAACCTGTAATTACAATTATGATGTGTAATGACATCCATGTTAAATTTAGTGGGGGAAAATACAAAGGAAGACCATAGCAAATTCATGTAAAAATGAAATTATATTGAAATACAATCCTCCTCTCTCAAACAGTAGATACTGAATTCAACCAGCTGAATTGTTACTAATCAGACAAGTCTTGTTTCAGTAGTATTTGCTTTTTTTTAAAATTTAAAATGGAGAAATCTTGGTCAGTTTATTTTTCAGATCACATTTTGCTTTCTCAGATTCAGAGACTAAATTTTAGGATTTTCCCTGGCCAATAGTTATGCAAGGTTTTGTCTAAGCATTTCACTTATGATGTGCAATTAGGTTAAACCAGAGAATTAAAAAGCTGCACACTGTGTGAGAAGTACAGAAATAGATACAGATTAAAGGAGATCTTTTGTATCTTAAAATCTTCTACATTTTAAGGAGAAGTAGGACTTTAGCAGTAGTAAATATTTAATCAACAACCCCAAACTTCCCTTAAAACCCAGAAATCACTGCCTTTATTATCCAGATGGAAGAAGGCCATAATCAAAGGCACAGAGTGTAATTTTAGAAGTTGATTTTTAATATTGCAAATGTATTATTTATTCTGTAAGTGAGAGCCCACTAAAAGGTTAAAAATTTTCTAGTCCTGCTAAAGATGGGATTGGAGATAGATAGACAGATGTGTAGCAGCTGTGGGCCTCCGGAGAGATTTTTGAACACGATTCTTTGTTTCTGGGCACTGTGTGATTTACCTCTCAAGAAGGTGAAGGACAGAACTGAGTGACTCACTGAGTTTGTGCTGAAGGCCGAATGTCTCACTGAAATGAGCATCTCTTCACAGACTCTGGGGTGTCACATGGGCTACTGAAGTCCTTGTGTAGCAGCAGAGGCCGTCACGAGGCCACAGTGCAAAACTTTACACCCCTCTGTCTGTGGAGAATCCAGAATATGCACTGCTTCGGGTCATGATGCAGGGCTTCCAATCAACTTTGGAGAGGTGCTCTGGAAATTCTGGTTAGCAGCCTGTGAAGAGGAGTGAGGTAGCATTTCCAATTCATCTTGGGCATGCTCTGAATACTTAATGGGTGATCTCTTAATTATTCTGGTGACTCATATTTGTATTGTTCTGAGTGATTCATTCTAGGTATGAGATGCAGACGTTTTTCTAATAGAAAATATTCAGAGTGGGCTTTCCTGAGGTCTTGAGAAGAAAGTGCAGTAGGCAAGAGAGAGGAAAATGCTGACTTCTGGCACATCAGGGTGAGCCCCCCAAAAGGTTCTAACTATCCTGTGTTGGTAGCTGATCCTTTCAGAAAGCAGCAACAGTTGCTTGCAGTCTTCTAAAGGAAGCTGGTCTGGCCCAATGCCACCTTCAAACAACTCCTCTTCTATTGCCTACCGAGAGCCTCTTTTGCCTCATCAGTGCAAGGTCAACATTTGACCTTGCAGTGAGTTATCTTGTGACAGATAATTTTGTTCACAGCCCATTCTTTCTGCAGTACAGCCTTGTCAATAGCCTCCTCTCTGAAAAAATGCTTCCAGGGTTTCATTTTGCAATCACCACCCCATTTATAAATGGGCTTTTTCAGGCAGATGATGGCTGAGCTGAATTCTACCACAGTCAAGCCACATCACTTGTAACATAAAAGGGACTTTCCTCGATAGGCTGGATTTCTGGACTTGTTTATTAAAACACAAGAATTAAATGCTGTACTCCAGTTCCCCTCCCAAGTTCTTCATGCCCTTCCCCTCCTCTCCATATCAGTCATTCACTGTAGCAGACTCTTCTGCGTAACTGTCAGCAGCACGCGTTTTCCAGCTGTACAAATGGAATGGAAACCACTGAGCACAGCTGAATCAGAGGCATGATTAAATATATTACAAACTACCAGGAATAGGAAGAACATGCCATGGAGGCATCGTATATCACAGCCTATGTGGGGGAAAAGAATCTGTCAACCGATTCTGTGTTAGTGCCGTGAAAAATTGGTGCTTACCTACATGTGTGCATGTGTAGAGCTTTGTAGATACATGGAAGAAAAGTTGAATGCCTGTGAAGACCTCTCGAGCTGTTGCTCTGAAGTTAGCAAATTACTTAGCTCTTTCTTGCAAATGAAGTCTGAAAGCTGTTTATGTTTGACTGAAATACCATAATGGAGAACAAATGAATGACACACTTAATTACATCTGTGGAATTCAATAAAACACACTGTAGAACATATGCATAAGTGTTGCAGCAGAGTTTTATTTTCTGAGAAATTAATTGCTTTATTTATTATTCATAAAAATACACAAAATGGTACTTGGTGTATCAATTATTTTTTGTCTTTAGCATATTTTCATTTTCTCTGAATCAAGATTTGTTGAAAGAACTTCTGTCCATTGATGTTTTCAGGACATACTTTCTGAGCAGCCCCCAGGTATTTGATATGGCTCTTAGTTTTCTTGGTTTTTTTAGGGTTCTGCTACTGAGTACGTGTATGTACAGTTAGAACATCTGCTTTGGAGTACCTCTGAACTTGTCCTTTATAAGCATGGGATCTGGGATTGATTTCCTTGCCTCCATCTTAAAACACTGAGCCAGGAGTATGACAGGAAAGCCAAAGTAGCAAGACAGCAGTTTATTATTTGTGATGTTCTGTCTCTGCAGTGACTGTGCAGCAGCCCTGAGCCTAAGCAGTTGAAGCAGTTGGGTCTGTCTAGGTTCTTTGGGAAGCAAGTGGGTGAGGGGTAGAAGGGACATTTGGGATTTCCTCTTGCCAGCTGTTCATTTCCGTACTCCCTGTGGTGATAGACTGTTTCCTAGAACAGTCTCCATACTGTTTCCTTGCAGATAACTTTACTCATCCCAGTGTAGGCAACAATATAAAGCTACATTGTTTACATTCACTGAGGAGTACGTGGGCACCAGGCTACACTGTTGATACACATTACATGAATCTAGGTGGGCTGTTAATTGAGAAACAGTAAATTGAACATGGTGAGGTTCCAGTTAGATAGGAATTAAAGGTAATTCTCAGGAAGAAGGGCAATATGGCCTCAGTGAATTCTTGGAAAGGAAGCAGGCAAGTCGAAAGAAGGATGAGGTTGCAGCAAGTTGTATTTCTTCTTGAATGTAGCTGCATGAAGGGCTCAAGCTGTGGCTGAGAGCCACAGAGAACCAAGCAGACTTGGAGAGAGCTGTGAGTGATGTAGCAGAGTAGAGGAAAAGCCTTAAGGCCATTGTAAAACACTGTGCTGTCATTCTCGCTGAACCCAAGATGATGCAGTGTGGACCTTCTACTTCTCTCTCACAGTAGGAGCTATCACAGGGAACTGTGGTCTTGGAAAGTCACAAGGAAAGATCTGTGTTGACTGTGAGGATACAAATAATGTTTTCTGTTCTTTTGCTTCCAAAGCTGCAAATCTGAGGAAGGAGGAAAGCACCAAGGCTGTTTCCTTTCTCCTGTCTTCTTTTCCCCTCTCTTCTTGTTACTCACTGTATCCTAGCAGCCAGACTGCAGGTAGAACGGCTCCAGAGGGAGCAGTGAGATGTGACCATTTAAATACCAGAGATGTGTTCTGGTTAGGAATGCTTAGCTCAGTGGTAGAAACAATATCAGAAGGTAAGCTCTGGATGATTTGATGTTATGTATCACTGTTGTTTAATTTATCCATGTCGTCTGTTTCAGGACAATACATCTCAGGCATTGTCTACATGTGGAAGAGCTAAGAAGTATTATTGAACCTGTGTTGTCAGTTCCGTTATGAACTCCCAAATAATCTTAATAAAGTTCTTCTTTTATACTGCTCAGTAGTAAAGTTGAATTTTTCCATGTAATATTTTTTATTTTATAATAAAACAAAGTTTTTTAAATAAATGCTTATCATGATGAAGTTTTCTCAGATGGCTACAGAATATATTTGACATGTCAAGCTCAAAATGGTGTTGATACTATCTAGGAGAAAATCCAAAGTACTTTGAAGCTGATGATGGAGTTTTCAATATGCTCACTGACTTCTAGGACCCTGACAGATATGTTTTCTTTGTGTGAGTTTCAGAAATAGTTAATTAATGTCATTAATGCAATTTGATGTTACCTTTGCTGCCTTTGAATGAAAGCTGATCTGAAATTTGACAGAAATGAAATATCATGAGGTAGCTACAGAAAGACCAGGAACCAGTAATAATGGAATGCCAAGTACATGGTTCATGTGGTTGATTAAAAGGCAATTATAAAATCTGTGGGCAGCTAGGAAATTGGAAATACAAGTTGAAATAGGAGGAATGGACAGAAAAATCAACGAAACCACATGGAAATTTTTCATGCACCTCTGTGAATTTAAAGTAGGTATGTATGCTTTTGCAATAATATCTTATGATTTGTGCAAGACTTGCACAAAAAAGTGACAATTTAAATGTGAAGGCTAGAGCAAGGGAACGTTTTCTTTGTCCACCATATGACCACAGTTACCTGTTGCATTTTTAACGGTAACTTTGTGCAAAAAGGGTAGTTTACTCCCGTGGTTATTTTGTCAGAGAATAATTATTTGTGTGGAAGCAAACTAGGGAACATTTTCAATTCTTTAAGTAAAAGTCACTAAGTACATATGATCCATTTTAAAAATCAATTTTCTTTCATTCCAGGTTTCTTGTACTCTAGACAATTGCTTTTTTTGTCATGATGGCTCAGGGTGACTTCAGGCTGACAAATCTTTCAAAATGACAGGGTGCACTTGGTGCTCTGAGGACATAAAATGGGTTCTGTCTATCAGAGTCTTTAGAGAATTATATATATGGTGGAAGCCATGTCAGAATTTATCTCAGTCAAAGCTAATATTAAAATCACTGTCAGTTTCCAGGTGCCTCTCCTATCTTGGAAACTGTTGCAATTGGTTAACATAGTCATGTTTATTGATGTCAACTTTTGATGGATTGTGTGAGTAAAAGGAGGAAGAAAAATATTTAGTATCCATTGTACCAAACATCCACATTTCAGTGAACTATGGAAAACTATTTATGGGCAAAGTGTGTGATCTTTTACAGTGTTGCTTGTTACAGCACTGTATATGAAATATAAATGTTCTTTTTGCATCGTAATTCTTGAGGTGAATTTCCCTGGAGGAAAAGATAACTGTGTAGCCATAAACTAGAAAATAGTTTTCTTGATAGATGTACCAAGTTCCATTTGGTAGCAAAGACAAGAGCAGATGTGAGTAGCAAACTTTCCTGGTCCACACATATTCCAGCATAAATTTGCTGTAGCCACAGTGGTCAGAGAAGTCACCTCATGTGTTAACTCATTTAACCTTTGTGGAATAGGGACCCCTGAATTCAGTTCCAGTACTGACTTGTACACTGATGGGGTCAGAGCCTAAGAAGGGAGGAAGAACATGGGCTTGGAGGAAGCTTACAAGAGACAGAATGAGAATCAGAGGTCTGTTTCATGGAAACACGAAGCTGCTTCTTAGCTTGTTAGAGGGAATGCAATTTCACTTCCCAGTGTGCATAAAAAAGCACTTTCAACATGACACTATCTTACACATGCACAAGCATTGCTTGGGGAGCTCATGCATCAATGTGATTATGGGTGTAATACCTGGATTTGCATTTCTTTATGCGATTCTTGCTTATGTCAATAGGCTAAATCTGGTAGATGCCAGCAAGGAAGAAACTTATTTCTATTATCATATATAGTGTATTGTTTTGAAGAGCTCCCTTTTTTGTGTACATTAGAATGAATTAAACTCATATAAAAGTCAGAATCCATATTCACAGCAATTACATTCTCAACATCCATTACCTCTATCAGCACTGACGTAGGTTCAGCTAGGAAAGAAATATATTTCCAGCAATACCTGAAACCCATTTTAGGAGATATGTATTGGAGTAGGATGTTGCATTTGGAAGATGTGACTTGATTTCAGCATAGAAGACAACAAAGAGACATTAAGTCGGTAAGGATGTGTTTTTACAGTGAAAAGGTTTCACTGCATTCATCCCCGGTGACTTTACAGGGCTGCCCATACAGCACTGGTGGAAGGAATGTCTCAGGTTGTTGTGACTGTTGGAGGATAAACTGGTTTTCAACAACCAGGAGTCTTAGAAACTCAGTAGCTATCAGAGCTGGGAATGGCACAGCGAATCTCCAGCGTCCTCACCAAAACCAGAGAAGAGCATTCACTGTGGTGAAGGGTAGCAAGAGGGTTGTACCAATGAGATACTCCAAAATACGTCTGGTCACCACACAGGAGCACAAGCCCACATCTAGGTACAGTCACACTTCAGAATGATTATGAGAAAAAGCAAACAATACAGAGATGAAGAATTTTTTCTACATTGAGAGGAATTTTGAGCAAAACTGGAAGAGTGATGTGCACATGAACAGCAGCATTGCATTTTGTGGAAAGGATTTGTAAGTTTTCTGAGAGTTACTTTCTGTGCTTAAGTTAAGTGCACTTTAACATGTCTGCTATAAAAAGCCGTCGTAATCCAATTTATGTAATGAGTTCATTGTTAAATGCTAATAATTATTAGTATAAAAAAAAAGTCTGATAATTACCCTGTAGTAAGAACTCTGTACAAAGAGCAGAATTCCCATTCTCGTTTATTTCCATCATTCACTTGTTCAACTTGGAAAGAATGGCCCTTTCTTTCATGGGAGAAGTGTCCTCTCTTTTTCATGGGAAAGTCTATCAGCATGATCTATCATAAAGAGAGACACCTTCCAGGAGAGCATGTGTAGTTTTGCTGCTTTATAAATGTAAGTTCTCTAATATTGAAACATACATTGCCTTAAATTGGTGTGAAATTGCTCCAGTCTTAGAATGGGTAAGGAAGAAAAAAAATGAGCCCAGATATATTTCACTAGTGAACTCTGCAGTCTTAATTGGTAAACAATAGAGCTGTAACTATTTTGTTTTGATTATATTCACTAACGGAGTAATTATCATTTTAATTGATATGTATGAACAGGTGCTTACACTGAAAGCAGTTTCAAACTGGGATGCGTTATGCTTGAAAAGTAGCCTGGGTGATTGTTCTCATTAGCCAAACAGATGGCTGGACGTTTGCTTGCCATTTTATGGAGAGAGAATTATAATCTGGCAATATTTTACATAGTATGAAATATTTATAAATCAATAAAAGATGAAATTTATGCTCAGTATTAGTGTAAACGCAACTGACATGCTGGGGAATGGCATCTCCATGATAAATATCAAGCTACTGTTCTAATTACCTCTTTTGGAGGGTTTACTTTGAAGTGCAATGAGGCTGGAGCATTGGCATGCTCAGGAGTATGTGGAAGCAGACCTTATTTTAAATGATGGATTTTAGTGTCCTTCTCTGGACACCCTGCATCTATCTGCTTCATTCTCATCTATTGCCTGGTTTTAAAAAACCTTAGAGCTTCTTAGGAGAAGTCTCGCTATGCATCTCTGAATGTTAATTTGCTACACTCTGAACGTTGGCTTCTATATTTTAGCCTTGTTGCAAATGAGATTGTGTGGGGATTTCAAAGTATTTAATCTGCATTTACTTTTATATTTGAGAATCCTCTTCAGTTATACTCTGTATGCTTTAAGATAGTTCTCTGCTATGTGGAATAGTTGTGATAGATATATTGTGCTCTCTTGTCTGGATAGCAGTGAACACTTGATAGTGTTCATTCCAGCATAATTTGTACTTCCCCTTAATTTGTTACTGTTCTTGGCACTGCAAAAAATTCTGATTTTGAAAATTTCTATTTTATGTCAAAATGAATGTTTGCATGGGACTTTTGCTTCCAAAAAATTGAGAAAGAAGATATAATCTGTGAGAAAAGTGAAGGCAGTCACTTTCAGTTTTGGAGTTGCAGAACAGAGACATTAGCATTGTCTTCCCATGTTGCCCTGAGTTCCATAGACAGTGGGCTAGTAACTGCTCTTTGGTGTACATGTTTTCTAGTCTTGGTTCTGAATCCAAAAGTTCTTTTCTAGTGAGACTCACTGAACCTTTTAAAGTCTTCTGAGAAGTCTGGCTTCCAACCAAAACCAATCAACACCTAAAATAATAAATCTCAGAAATCTGCGTGTTAATATGCAGAGTTTGCTTGCTACTTTATAGTTTTACAGTTAACAAGGTATTTTAGCTACAGCTGGTTCGGTGGTGGCCAAGCACCTGTTAAGACTTTCAGGTATGATCTCCTGCTATGCAGTGCTGCACCAGAATAAATCTTTTTTATTTGGCAGTGTAATACTTTCCAGAATGTTGACTGCGGTATCTGAAAGAGAAACAGATCACCAGCTTGAGGGATCAGCAATAGCACTTCACAAACTTCAGAGTTCTTGATGATTGCATTGCTTTAATATAATGTTCCCGTTAATAAATGTCAAAGAAAACAGAATTATGATACTGTGGCATAAATAGAAAACTAAGAAAAAGTAATTCATTGCACAAAATATTTTGATGTCCTGGTAGCAATTTCTTTTAGTATTGAAATGCCATAAAGGCTCACATATTAAATATCCGATTATGGCTGCAAACCTGGAAATGCATTTGGCGGAGGTAGGAGGGCTTTTGCTTAGCACTGGCACCAAAACTAAGCTGTAGCTACCTCTCCTTTTTAGCCCCTCCTCCTTTTCATACCTCCATAGGCACGTGATGAGCCTTTTGCTTTAGACTTTATTTCAGCCTTGGGACCCAGATGAAACTGCAGCCACACAAAAAGCCATGCTTGCACAAAAGCTCGGAGTGTCATGGACTAGGTGGAATGTTTGGGACTAGAGGAAAGCAGAAATTCTCTTGGTAACAGCAATTGCTTTTGCTGCCTTAAAATATTTAAACTCCTGCTGTTCCTGGAGTCCTTCGAGTACCAGGCTTGGTACTGCCCCAGCTGGGGAGGCCTTCTCTGCAGCACACAGTACCCGGTCAGACGTACTGCAATGTGCTGTCCCTGTGCACCAGGTGTTACTCTGGTAAAGAAGCAGCTGTGAATTTCAGATGCTGCTTAGTTGAATAAAAATGATTTTTAGCACTTCCTTGTTTTCTCCCCTCTATGGGGTAGTGTCCTGTGCATACAGCTTCCAATTATTATCTGTAGCTGAACGTGTGCACTCCACGTTGTGGCCGAGCACTTGAAACTGAGATGCAGAATCTTTCACTGCAGACAGACTGTGATGCACAACGCATCTAAAACTGCCTCCCCCTTGGTCCTGTGGGGCCAACTGATAAGGCATTTCGTGCTAACCAGTGAAGACATTTTTGGTGCTGAACAGCATTCCTCTTTGTTTGCTAGTGCCAGGGGCTTCAGAACAGTAAATAACATCAACAGATTTTCTCATGTTTTAGCCGTATTGCTCTGTAAGCCAAAGACAAGGCAAAAGGCAAAACTAAAAATGAGTTGTTTCAGTCAAAATATGATGAACACCACACTTCTTTGAAACTCAATTACAAATCATTCTGTCAACAAACTGAAATCAGTTGGCCTTCCAAAGGGGGTGGTCACCATAGTAACAAAGGATACCAGACACTTCATTTTCCCCCAACCTTTATTCATGTCATAAATGGAGGGGGAGCCCATCCTTCTTTTACTGAGGGAACAGGAAAAATATTTTCATTGGTGCTTGTTATCTGCCTAAAAATCCTCACAAAGTTGCACGTTACTGGACAATGTTTGCTGGAGCAGGTGCTCCTGCAGATCCTGTATGCAGAGACTTCACTTGACTACGAGTCGAGACCTAACTTTGTAAAGCATTGAAATGGTCCATAGAGGGTGATGAATTGCCAGGGGAAGTGAGAGGCGGCAAGAGGGAGAAGGGAAGGTTTGGTACTGCTGGCATATGAGTGCTGGAAGATAAAAGCAGACTTTCTCCAAAGCTAGTTTTCTTTATTTCCCATGGTGAATTTATCATATTTCAAGGGCCCGGAGCTCATAAACACACACCTGGCTCTTGAGTTGCAATTTGTGTATTGAAGCCTCTTGTTGTGAGGTTCCTGTGCTGGAATAGGCAAAGTTGTTTCACTATTATTGTACACGCAGTCAGTTCGTTCTTAATTTAATTTTATAAGCATCACCACGTATTTTGTGTGCAGTTCTGGTAGGCCATCTGGAGCAGTCTTTTTTTCCTTCTTTTACCTTTATTAATTTCACACAGAATAGTAGCCCTTCACTTCATAGTTCAATTATACTAGAGAATGCAATGAACCAGAATGAGTCAGTTCAAACTGAAAAGGAATCTTGAGCAAAGTTCCACACTCGAGATTGTACCTCAGGAAAAAGAACAGGGTTGAGCACTGATTTTGATTGAAATACTTGAGCAGAGTCTTTCATTGCGGTAGGGCACAAAGCTGGAGTAAAAATAGATAAAATCAGTTGCCTCTTTTTTTCCCCTTCCATTTCTCCCCATTATTGTTCCTTGTTACTGCTTTATGAAGAGACTTCTTTTCTCAGATCTATTTTGCAAAGCTGTTTTCTGCTTGGCCCCAAGCAATGGCTGGAGACAGTTCCTGATGGCCTTACTTTATCATGCTATGTATATGTATTTTTGGGAACTATTGTGATGCCAGAAGACTTTGATTAAGAAAACAAGATTTCTAAAAGCACCCAGCTGACTTTCCCTCTTGGCTTTCCCTTTCACTAGCTGTTGCCTTTTTAGAGAGAGTCTATTGTTTAGGCTCAGAAATTTGTATAAACAACTGTTTCGATGCCAGGATTCAGAGATAGTTTTGAAAACCAGCATTGTTTCAAAGTTAATTTTAGAGATTTTTTTTTCTAAATCCATTCTATATGCAATATTTTTACTAAAACCAATAGGTTTACTACAAAAATAAATGTAAGGTCCTCTTTTATAATGTGATCTTCATTATGGATCCTGTCTTTATTTTTCGTAGTGGGATGTAATGGGATTTTCTTTCTTTCTGTTCTTCCTGCTCTTTTTTACATGATTCTATGATGAAACATTGGTCGTGAGGTTTCTTGTTTGCTGTGCTTAATTACAATATAGACTTTAAATTGACAGTATGGTATTTCAGCTTAAAAAGAAAAATAAGGGTGTAGATACATAATAACCTGTAAATTGTTATCTGTTTTAAGAAGAGAAACTTCCATCCACCTAAAGGAAAACATTGGCATAAGGAAGTTGACCAGTTAAAAAAGAAGTTTGGGTAATTCCATTCCAATATTTATCTGAACCACAAAACTCAAAAGTTTGGAATGTATTAGGAGGGAAAGTGACCCAACTCTTGTCTCTCATTCCTGGGCTTTGCCATCCTTACTGATTGCTCCTTTCACTTTGGAAGCTGCTCATTTGTGATGCTCCTCAGGGCATTTGGGATGCTTTCAACTCTGTGCTTTAGTCCTGTAGTCTCTTTTGCATATGCAGCAAGTAGGGCCTGGTGACAATATTCAGAATTGTAAAAAAGACTCGTTGTTGGCCACATACGTCAGTGATAGTGAGAACAGTTTTCATATCCTTAATCTTTAAACTTTTCAGAGTGCACTGGAGTAGTTCCTGCATGCATGTAAATACCCAAATCTAGTGAAGACATCCTTTAGGACTGCTTGCTGGATTAATTTCACTTCAATTTCTGTTTCTAGGTAGTATAAATTCAGATACAACTTCCTCAAACTTGTTGATTACTTGAATAATCAAGTAAACTTCCTGGTGAATATTGTCTGTATTCTTAAATGCTTCTGTCATGATTATTTTCACCTGAAAAAGTGATTTCTGCTACCAACATAATATTTCTAGTGGGATTGCTGTTTTAATTTATTAAGATCCCAACTAATTGCTTTCTTTCATGTGCTATTCTAACAGACTGCGTTTTGTGGAAAATATACAATGAAATTTGGGTATGTTTAAACAAATTCTTTTTTTCTGACATGCATAAAATTACTGGCCAAATAGGCTGGGTAGGTCTATGGGTGAGAAACACTGGCACGTGATATGGAGCATTTGATTAAAGAGATTTCAATTTTTAATAGATGCTGACTGACTTAGGGTAAAAGCTTTAAACGGAGGTTAAAGGAGAACATGTGCAAAATGCCCTCAACCTGAACAAGTGTATAAAGGTCAAAACCCATAATGCCACACCACAAGGAGAAAATGTTGGCATTTTGATAATTAACAAAAGATCATGAAATCCGGAGTCTGGTGAGATGGTTTTTATTAATTGATTTTATATTGACACAGAATTTAAGGTTTTAGGTATTTAGGAATTTAAGAATTTTAGATTGGTTGTGATGTTTAAATATGGAGGCATTATGGGGGGGCAAAATTAGTGGACACTCAGCAAAGTCTTAGAATTCATCAGGTTCATTAACTGACAAATACTTGTTTATTAATAGGAACAGTGTAAAAATGGAAATTATTCAAACAGCCTTCAATGTCATCCAGAAAAATCCAACACTGAGGAAGTTAGGTTGGGTGAGAACTGCTAGGGGAGCAGGGAAACGAGGGCTTTTAAGAAGACAGGCATCTAAAACTTCAGAATCTCCTGGGGGACAGTTGAAGGAAAGCAGAAAGTAAGGTGACCTGCTTTCAAATAGATGACATTAACAGCATAATTCAAAATTATCCATGTGTGGAAGAAGGATAGCAGAGGAAGATTATTAAACACTAACTTGACTGAATCATGAACTCCCCACTGGTTTTATGTAGAAAAGGAAATTAGTTAGTTTACTAAGAACAGCTATAAAAAAGTAACACAGATTTATAGAGAGGTACTTAGAAAACTGAGGCTCAAAATTAGATGTGTTTAGCAAGAAACATTAAGGACGAGAACTACTTCTGTGATCACATTAGCAGCAAAATGAAAAGCTTTGGTCTTCCATACCGACAGAAAAGAGATTTCTCAGGAGATGGTGTTAAGAAGGCCATTATTCTTAAGGTTTTTTGAAAGAAATCAAATATAAGTAAGAACAAAATTAGTGCTAACAATAAAAGAAAGCGGTAAGTTCCAGCTTGGGAAAGAACTTTGAATTTAGCACTTTAGTTAAAATAGTTTAAAATGTTTTTACATCAGCCCATGTTCAAGATAAAGTGTTTAAAACCTCTTTGAGTGAACCTCAGGGCCAGGAGTAGCTGTCCTTTTGAAGCCCGTGGAGGGTGGGTAACACTGAAACAAGACACAGGTTTCTTCGTCTTTAAAAGAGGCCTTGGAGGAGAAGGAGAACAATATTATTAATCTGGGCTGTTCAATTCCTACATACATTTCTGAAGCACGAAAGTAGAAGTACATTGGATGTGCTGACTTCCCAGGTTGGAGCAGGACTGCGTTTTGGGATATATCCTCTTAGAATGTGAGTAATTGAAAGTACAGTGGGTACTGTCATTGTGGTACCCACCCCTCAAAAATGTGTAGCTTCATAGGAAACTTTATCTTTTGTATCACACTTGAGATAAACTTGTTCCTTTCGCATCTGTCAAAATTCTGTCTTTATCTTTTTGTCTATTGCTGGTAATAGTAGGCAACAATGAGGCAATAAAAAAACCTATTTACAAAGAGGACCCAGAAAGCCTTTTGTTCTGTTTATGTCCCTGTTTGCCATATAACATAAGACCAGTAAAAAAATTTGTCAGCAGCCTTAAGGAATACTTCAGCTCAATAAAAGAGGTAATAAATACTAACTCTGGGTCTCTGAGGTTTTGAGGGTTTCTGTTTGTTTTGGTTGGTAGTTTTTTTTTAAACACCGTAGCACGGAGTCCTTAAAATAGAGGTTCTCTTCTAACTGTTGGAAGAAATCACTGGTTTGATAGAATCAGAAGGACTGCTGACTCTGAAGTAAAGGTCATTGTTTTGCTTCGAGAAGTTAGCAAGAGTAAAACAGCAAGAAATAGATGTCTGAAAACGGGCCTTGCAAAATCTGATGGCAACCGAGAACTTGATAGGGTGAAATACTTGTGGCTGATTGATTTATAATGTTTTTGTTTACTTTTTGCTCTCCATTTCCCGTGAAGATACGGAGAAGTGATCTTGAAATACTTAAAAATTACTTTTCTGTGAAGTAAGTGCAAAGCTATGTTACAGCTCTGCTTCACATGTGGATGAGAACGGACACAAGTGAATTTTTGATGTTCAAAGGGGGTATAACAGCTGCAATTGGTAGCAAATGCTTGTTGGCTGATACTATAGGCTAGAGCAAGCCCAGGTCAGAGATCCTGTCTGGGAAAATGAGGAAACAGTTGTCCAGAATAAAACCTCCTGTCCTGGTAGATGTTATTTTTAATAGTAGTATCTGTAAAATTCAGCAGTTGGAACTAAAACACTGCCAGATCTATGGTTGGTTGACATGCTTTTAGATGGTTGTGCCAAGTAATTTTGTTAAATTTTTAAATTACACGAGTGCATCCTTATTTTTTCATCGAACCCATACTCCCTTTTGTGCTCAATGGGATATGTGGAAGATTGGTTGGCAGCACCATTTGAGTTTAGTTAATTCTGTTTTACGAAACTGAAAAATCAAGTGCAATTATTTTAAACATAAGATAACTGCTAGTCAATGTTAACTTCTTAATCATGACAATACCTGGAGTAGAGTTAAATACCATTAAATTATACTGTATAAATGTGTAGAACTAGGTATTTAGTATGAATTTAAGAGTAACTTGTGAAATAAATCAAGTAGGAACAAATATATTCTTGATATATATTAACAATTGCATGAGAACTGAATGTTTTATAGCTGTTTAATGTGTTTAATATTTATCTATCATTAACATACTGTGATTAGCATACTGTTAAATCCTGAAGGATAACAAATTGAACCAGTTAAGCTGCACTTCCTTTCTTCCTCGTCATTACTGCAGCCCTCCCCTGTAACTGGTTAGCATCCATTATTTATGCAATAGATGTTTTTAGCCTTTTTGCTCAAATAGTATCTCTGCTTTTTCCTCTCTGTGGCCTTGTTCTTCACTTCAGATACATGGTTAGGCCACAAAAAGCAGTTTTGCAAATGCCTGTTAAATGTTGTCTCCTTGTGCAACTCTTACTGCTGGTCACTGAACGTATGCATTGCACATTTGCAGTTTTGTATTGGCCTTTCCAGTAAATTGGACATAGGGACTTCCCAGGTTGGAGCAGAATTACCAGCTGGGATGTATCCTCTTAGAGGGTGTGCAACTGAAAGTACAGTGGGGAATAAAAATGGGAAAGAAAGGGGGAGATTAGCCAATAAGGCTGTATTTGTTAGATTAATGGGATCTCAGAAACTTTTTATTCGAGAGGTAAGAGCCCACTGACAGAAGCTAATTGGCTTTATCTTATTGCAGTAAAAGGTAACATTCCCTGTCCCTGTTAACTCAGGAGCTCGGGGGAGGTGGGGAGCCCGAAGTGGCTCTCTCAACTGGCTCTGTCAGGTTGAGGCACAGCTACACGAGCACCGTGACCCTGCTGATGTGACAGGTGGAGCAGGAGACGCGTCAGCTGCGTCCTCTCTGACACCTCCAGGTCAGCACGGGGCCTTTGCTGCGTTGTGCCTCTCACTTGTGCTTCCCACTAATACCCTGGCAGTGGCAGTGGCAGATGAGCGGGGCACTCTGCGAGCAGCAGTGACAGGCACAGGGCCCTGAGGAGCAGGCCATATGCTGTGCTGGTGGGCTGCGGTGCCGGCTGCCCGCAGGGGCTGCGTCACTCACCGTGTGACAGCCACCCTGCAAGGGACTGCCTTGCACTGCTCCAGTGTGGGAGAACACAGAGCCTCGGGGAGAGAGGTGGCAGCGTCCCTGTGCTGAGTGGCCCCTTGAAGACAGGGGCTTGTTTTAGTCAGAGCCCAGGTTAGGAAAAGAAGTAATTAGGAGCATGGGAGGACAGTGATGAGTGATGCCAGAAGAAATTGCCTGCTCCAGATGGCAGTCCGGGAGCTGAGCGGAAGTGGAGAGGTGAAGCCTTCAGTTATTGTGAGGAAGAAAATGAGACTATGAGGAGGAGGTTGGTGAGACCTTCGTCCCAAGAAGAACGGGAGGTGTGCAGAGCAGAGCCTGGTTGCTCCTGGGTGCCCGTGGCTGTTCTGTGTCCCAGGGATGGGGCACTGGATATCACCCCACCTAGGACTCTGCTTAGGGCCCAGGTTGCAATGTATAATACACCTGGAGGACCTGCAGTCTTGTCTCTTCCATTATCACCAGCTTTGCAGAGATTTGGTACTTGGTGTATTTTTCCTGCCTGGTATTACCCCTGCAACATCAATATATAGTTCTGTTTCTCTAACCACTGTCAGCTGGGGATGATACAGTTTTATTTCCTCTCTGCCTTTCCTTCTGTCATCATCCAGCTACAAGGAATCTATATCCTTTTCCTACTTTTTTTCTTTACATCCTTTCATGAAAACAAATAGGTCTTAGCAGATTTGCAAAATTATATAGTGCACATATTTAGCTTTTCTATGTTTGGGATCACCAGCCAATAAAACGGGCTAGTGACAATATTCTCTAGGAGTCATACTACTGTTAGAAATGTAATAGAGTTCATGATTCCAATTATAATTTTAGATCATCACATTTGTCACATCACCGAGGAAACTACTTACCTGTTCTTGTGTTACAGTAACGCTAATAATAATTGCTGTGCTTTGCATTAGGCTGAAGAGAAAAGGTTCTTTCCATTCTTCTGTCAAGGCCACATAGCTTCTGGCCTGCTGTCTCATTACCTTAGTTTTCACCATGTGCAGTAGCACTCCATTTTTCTGTTTCATGGGGTACCCAGAAATGGTTGTTCTAAGGGGATGAGAAAGTAATTTTCGTTGTCAATACTGTAGTGTAAGAGATACAACAAGCATTTAACTTCCCATTATGCATTTGGCAGGTAAGTCTTCTGTTGTTGAGTTAAGCTGTTTTTTCTGACTGGTTTTGTGTAACTGAAGAAATGGGGATTTCATGCCAATTCGCATTTAAAAGTTGATAAAACAAGGCATGATTCTTTAGAATTCAATGTAAAGTTTGAGCCATGGCTAAAGGAAAATCAATCGCCTCATTTTTTAGTTTATTTTACCAACAACAAAGTTTTTATATTCTTTTAGAACACGGAACTCTTGACATGAAAAAACTACACAAACAGGCTTTTATTAGCTCAGAATAGGGTCGGCTTTGCTCTTTTGTCTTTGATTTCTGAAATTGTTGGCTGTCAGTTTGTCTTATCCTAGGACGTTTTTCTGTTTTACAGGAATGAATGTTTTCATTGTCTCAGAATCAGAAACTTGTATATGCCAGACTAGTACTGCCAACAGAAAGAATGTGTTTAAGACTTGGAACTTTTAATTTCTTTGGAGAGAAAGAGCTCCAGCATGTTTTATGTATAGTATAATTATATTTATTTACTATATACGTATATATGATATATGTATTTATATAGCATATTGCAATTTTGATAGTAAAACAGTAGCAGAAGACCTGCAACTGGGAATGGCGTGTGGCACAGGGAGTGAAGTTGACTCAAATCTGTCTTAGCTCTTGCCACGATCTTAGGTAATTCCTTTTTGTAGATAGGTGAGAGCAGTATTTACAGAGGCAGAGGAATGACACCTGTTTTAGAGATGCTGGAATAAATATGCCACAGAGGATTAAAACAGTCTTTGCCCAAGGTCGTGAAATAATTTAGTGAAACAAGTTGTGTGTAAATATCATATCTACTACTCATGTGTTGAAATGTGACAAACCATTCCCTATTTTCTTACATTCATTATTATTAGGCCTTTCTTCTGTCACTTCAAATTCTTTCTCTATTCTTGCACTTTTTTCCTTCAGGCTATTTCTCTTATGACAGTTTTATGTCCACTTTTTTCCATATACATTTGTTGCTGTGGTGTCTGAACGTCAAAGGTTCAGATAAATAGAGCTGATTCAGACAAACACAAAGAAAAAACCCAGTAATTTTGAAATTCTGGGAGTTTAAATTAATTAAGATTAATTTTGAAAAGCAAAAAGTATTAATATTCTTTAAGAAAACTGGAATATACTCAGCAGAATTCTTTGCTGTCACTTAAAAATGTGTATAATAAACTACAAGTAAAATTATTAAAGTTGACCTTCCCACTTAGACACTAGAAACTGGTTCTTTCATAAAGACTTCAGATTTTAAGAGCTTGGCAAGCTCAGATGAAAAATTACTGGTGAATTTGCAGAACTTAAACTGTGCTTCTCCTTGCCCCTTCCTTGAGGCTGTGTTGCTGTGCTCATTCTTAGCAAAAGTGCCAAAGCATGGAAGAGAGAGGCCTGTCCCTCAGGGGGATAAAGGTTGTTGGACCCTTGGTGTGGAACGGGTTCCTGGAAAGTGGGCCTCTGTTCCTGCTTTATCACTGCCCTTTCTGATTTTCTTTCACTTTCTTTAATAAATTATGATTTTTGGCAGTCTGAGAGAAATTAATTTCTCTTCTTTTGTACTCTTTTATACAGAGTTTTGTTGTATCGCTTTCTCCTTCATTACGTTCTCTGCACCAACGATCCTGTTTTTGCTCGGTGACTTGTCTCTACCTGCATTTTATTGTTGTTGACTGGGTATTTTTGGGAAATCTGTTGAAGTCATTGCATTTGTCCTTGTACTGGGATAGTTTTCTGGGACAAGATCACTGTTTGCATATGACGTAAGATTTTTGCTCGGCAGCATCTTTTGATGGTGTGGCCATCCAGAGACTGTGTTGATTTTTATGCTTTGCAAGGGTTGTAGGTTGTTTTATTTCCAAGTTAGAGTTGCAATGTAGAAAACAAAATCTTTGTTAATGCACTGTCTGATGTGTCTTTGGTTGTGGAAGTTTTGTGATTTTTTTGTTTGTTTATTTGCTTTTTTTTTTTTTTATTTAGGGGTTTTGTAATTCAATTTTTTGGGTTTTTTTTTAATTGAATGTTTATTATTTCAGGAGTTTGGTAATCAACTGTTTTGGGTTTTTTTGTAATGCAATGTTAATGATTTATTTTTTTTGTTTTGATGTTAGTTTTCTGCTTTTTTGTCCATGTGGAAGAAATCTTTCAGACTTAGCAATTTTTATTTATTTAATGATCACTCTACAAATTAAAGTTAAATGAGTAATTCTCTTGGTTATGACCTCAAAATCTAAGTTCATGTATTTGCATTTAAAACAATATAAAAATGGAGGTTTCAGTTGATACTGCATGCCTGAACTGTATTTTGTCATGTCTCAAGCATCTGTGCATCTTTCAGATGAGATGGTCCTTGTTGCACCTTCGGCACTGAGATTTACTAAGTTTGGGAATTTTTTTGATGTTTTCTTTTTCTGAACTTGTTCGGAGGCTCTTCGGAAAGTAGGCAGGCTGGGCCAGCGTGTTAATGTTCTGTGTGCTTTTTGTTCTGCAGTAATTAATTCCCAATCAATGTAACAAGGTGCTCTAGAGCTGCCTGAGACTCTGCCAGGGAAGGTGTTCCAGGGTGAGGTGCCTATCGGGCTCTGTGCGTTCCTGAACAGGTCAGAACGCTGCTGATACTCTGAGGGGAGCTTCATTTCCCAGTGCTTTCCTTTGGAGATTTGTAATGTGACAAATAATTCCTGGGGAGGAGTGGGTGATACTCAAAGGTAGCAATTAGTAATTAGTCTCTCAAGCAACTGCAACATGATGTCTGCATGGGGCTGGTTTCCCCTTTGTGCACAGACTGAACTCACACTTCCATTAATGAGAATTATGTGCAGGTGTCAAGGGAAGGACAAACCCCTCTGTAAACCACTGGAATGAGCCTCCTTATTTCTACACAGGAGTGGAGAGGGTAAGACTGAAGGACAAGACTCGCTCTTTGTTTTACTGGGGGCTGTTGCACTAAACTAAAATTCAACATTAGCAATACATAAGTCAGTTTTATAGCAGAACATCACATGTGATTGTATAGGTTTAGGCCTCTCCTTGCCATCAAATTCCTGGTGAAGTATAAGGGAGCAAGCTGTCTCCCAGATCTCAGAAAAAGGAGAATACTTCTCTTTGCAACTCTTCATTTCCCCTTGGTCAGAGCTGTGATGGCTCATTGCAGTCATTGCCTCCTTCTCATTCTGTGTGGGCGGAAAGCTCTGTGCCACTGCTATGCTGAAGTGCCAGCATCCCCAACAGCTCTGCTCCCTGTTGGAACAGCTGTGTGACAGTGGCAAAATCATAGCATTTGTGCTCTAAACCCATACAATCATCTGGAAAGTTGGGATGTTCGACACAAACCCAAATATTTTAAGCCTTTTCCAGCAAAATGCACCTTTTTTCTGCACTGTAGGGAGAGTTCCAGTGATATAACAGTGCTGAAACACCTGTGAGCTTGTAAGTGGAAGTGGGAATACAGCAAGACCAGCAAAGATACAGTGTTGCTCAGTGTGCTGGCTTCTTGTGACACTGAGTGGCCTCTCACAGCTTGATAACCACGAAGGAATGATAGGAGTCTGCATTTTGGCACGGGGTGTCTCTCTTTCGTGGTATTTTTTTTTTTTTGAAAGTAGACAAGGAGGGGAAATGTAATGAAGGAAATTTATTTTGGTTTTATTTGCTGATAAAGCCAAGTGGATGGCAACCAAATGATGTTGATCTCTGGGTTGCAGCTCCAGTGGGTAGAAATAATGTGTGGGAGGTGAACTTAATAGCCACAGACATCAGCCAAAAGTTTGCTGCTTTATTGATTAGAAGAACATTTCAGTAGTACTGCTGCATTACAGCTGGGTAAGTTGCATTCTGGTGTACTGATTTTGGTGAAGTCAGAACATATTTATGCTCTGAAAAGTAATTTAATATTTATGACAGATGCAGAGGTTGTGTGGCAGCTTACTTGATGGTCTTCTTTTAGAGAAGACTTCTTTTCAGAGGTGATTATGCCTTCCATCTTCTGTTGAATTTCTTTGTAGTCAGAAGTTCTCAAAGATGTGTTTGGGGCACAAAACCTCTGACATCATAGTAGAATCTTGAATAAATGCATCTACAACTACTAATTTGAGAAGCATTTGGAGTGAAGCAACGAAATTTCTTCTTTTTATTTCCTTGTGTGCTTGAAATCCTGCTTGGCAGTAATTGTGTCCAAAGAGAATAGCAATAGTTTTTTATAAACTACCTGAAGAGCTAAACAGTGGCAAGGATAGTCCACCTCTTTCCCCCTTCTCAACTGCTTGCCTTTAGCTTAAATTATAGGGATTAGTTTAACACTGTACTTAAAATTGTGTTTGCAGAGGACATGAGAGTCCTATAAACAAATGGTGAAATCTACTTTGTTTTCTTTCTCCATACCTCTCCTACTTTGCTGAGTAGCCTTAAGCTTTGAGCTGTGCCATTGGAAAAATGTAACAAAGACATTTTGCCCCATGATATACTGCCTGTCTTTGCAGTTAATGTGAAAGCTCTCCATGGCATGACATGAAAATTTTTATGTTGACTGATTGCTTTTTGAAGTATTGTGTATTTCTGTAACCAGGAAAATAATGATGTGGGGATGATAGCTGTGAGGAGTGACAGGACTGCTTGTGTTGCTCACTCATGAGGGATGCATTATCATAGAACTGTTGTGTGGTATCTGCCACAACTGCACAATCACTGAATTTTTCAAGAAAATGAGATGTTTAGTTTTCAGCAAATCAATAAATACTCAGGCAAATGTAGCAGGTGATGTGCCCTGACAAACCATTGGTATTTAGGTTATCATTTCTGGCTCTCTTGCTCTCTGTCTTGGTCATTATGCACAGTAGCTTTGCCCAGTGCTGCTGTGCTGGGCCAGTTCTGCTCTGGGATGGGAGCCCGTTAGGAGCAACCTTTGTGCTGGAGAGAGGAGTCTAATGATTGTGCATCATTACTTGGGCTTGTATTGTTCCAGTTCTTCAACCCCTCTCTGGAGGTGCTCTTTTATGGGTACTAAAGAAAATAGTTCCTACAGTTACTTTACAGTATTAAAAACCTCATAACACATAGTGAGAACTCCAGTGGTTGCCACTTACTTTTAGTGCAGTTTCACCATTTGCAAGGCAATTCCATCATCTTTCAGTGTTTTCATTATAAGGAATGAGTTAGAATACAATTATCCAAGGGGGTTTTTTAATGGTTATGATAGGTGTCCTCATTTCCTGTCCTAAAATTGCAGTAATTAAATAGCTTATCTTCATCTCAGAACTGGCTGAAAATCAGAGAGTGGGGATGTTCTTGCCAGTCTTTACATGTCAGCGTGTGACAGCACTTTGAGGTGCCAGTGACCTTGTACTGTCCACAGTTAAGTACAGACACTGCCTAATTCTTCTGCTCTGGAGCAGAACCTTCCATTCAGCTAACAAAACTGAACTTATTAAATACTCTGCTGTTATAATTTTCCCACTGGCCTGAGAGACAAGAGTTTTGAAGGTCACAAAGCTATTCCTCAGTTACTTTGCAACATCAGTTCATATGCAGGTGGTTGTACTTCAGTGTTACTTCCTGCTAAAAATCCACAGAGAAAGGAAAAAAGTAGAATAAAGTGATTGTTCTGTCAAGGCTAACAATCTTCATTAAAATCTAATCTTTTTAGTGGCTGTTTTCCAGTTTTTTAAAAAAAGCTCTTAGAAATTGGATTATCAACAATGTGTTATGCAAGTTTTTTATTAATGCTGTTAGCTTGGCTATTTCTTCATCTTTTGACTGACTAGTGCTAAATTTCAGTGGAAAGCCAAATAGTTTGCAGAAACTGCAGTTCCATGCATTGCCTTGAAATCACTGTTTTTAGGTTGATCAATTAAATTTCTTTATTTGGTCTGATTGATGCGTGGTTTGATGGTGAGAATTTTGTATCATTTTGTTGTGCTAATTTTGGTTTATTTATTCTGAATGAAGAAACCGTGCAGTCAACCTTGAGACAATGCAATATAAGATGCAATCCATCTTATGTTCATCCCAAGCAAACTAACTTTTGAAAACATTCATCTGATTCCTGTTGTCACACTCCACCCTCCTTGATATGGCTGACACACGGAAAGTCCCAGGAGAAAAATCTTCATGAAGCAACAGAAGCAGATGAGTTTGCAGTGTGAAAGGAGCTATCAGAACGTCAAATTCTGAACAAATTCCTTGATTTCAAAGATGCTGAAGAACACAGCTCACAGTAGTTGAACAGTCTCAGTGTTGACTTGATAACACACCTGATTTTAAATAAAGAAGTGCATGTACTTTATCTGCCAAAAAACCGAATCGACGAAGTATTAGTGCAAACATAATCGCTCTTAGATCTCTTTGTTGTTGTGTAGTTACTGCTATTGAGAAACACTCCCCAGTTCTTCAGCTGCTCTGCTATTCATCCTTTTTAAAGTTCCCTCCTGAAGATTAAGTGTGCCATTTCTGCAGTTTCATGTAGGTGATCTGTTGCAATAGAGAGATGAAAAAGTTTTTGGAAGTTACGGAAAAGTTGAGCAATACAAGCCTGACTCTTCTCTAAGCTGTATTCCTACTTAAGAATTAGTGATCCTGGCTACAAGTGGTTTTTTGTTCTAGGCCTCCTGAAAGTACAGAGGTTGTCAGAATATCAGGGGCTTTCACTTACAGCTTCTCATTTTGGTGCATGGATCTTCTGAGTCCACATATTTTTGTTGTCACTGTCTCTATATAAAACCAAAACAATATAGACATAATATACAGGACTTTTCACAGGAACTTTCAGGGGAAGTTCCTATTCCAGTTTATTGCTTCTTCGGTTAATAAAAGTTGAAAAATGAGGTTTGTTTAGAAGAATAATTAAATAGATGTTTTGTTTGAACATGAATTTTCTCCTTTAAATTCAAATAAAAATGGAATTTCTGTCTTGATCAAGTTTGGAACATCCAATAGTTTTTAACATGTTATTCTACTTTCTAAATATAGAACTCAGATAATATATTGTGGTCAAATAGATGCTTATGCTCTGCAGAGACCCTCTAGCAGAATGCAAGTGCAAGGCTGTACAGATGCTTGATTAACATTTAGCATCCATTCTGCTAAGTGTGGGGTTGTTGGTTTTTTTAAGTAATTGAGGGTTTTATCACCATGTCTGCAGCTCTCTGTGTTTATCAAACTCTCAAATTCCCTCTCAGATCCATTGCTGCCCTCCCCCATCTTCTCCTATCTCTGTGCTCTTGTCTGACCCCCTCTCTGCCTTTCTCAGTGTTCTGCACTCCGAAGCACATGGCTTTACCTATTCCCTATTTCCTCAAGTGTGCAGTTCCCTGTGCCCAGGACAATCCCATCTGAGGTGTCTGTCCTGTGCCATCTGGATCATTGCACTCAATAATATGACATCTTGCCTCCAATTATATTTTCTACACCTGGAAAATATGATAAGTGAATATTTGACTTTATCTCTTAGTGCAAAAATCTGAAGTGTTGAGATATATTTACTAGTTTGTGGCCACCTGTAAATTATTTGTGTTCATTTCGATATAATTAATGTACTTTTGACCTATTAGGGCATCCATAGCTGCAGAGCTAATTAACTAGGAAATTATTTTTGTATGCATACAGGTGCACTCATTTAAATGTCACTGATTTAATTTAATAACACGCTGTGAGTTTGGACACGCTGCCAATTTGATGGAGTTGTTTGTTTCTTCTTTAATTTTCTTCTTTAATTCCATCTTGATAAGTTTCTTTGTCTTTTTTTTAGACTCTCTGAAGAGTTTGGATGAGAAATAATTTTCTTTATGAAAAAAAGTGGTGCTTTGTTTTCGATATTGGGTTTTTTGTTTTTAGGTGGGGATTAGATGTTTTGAAATAGTAACTATTGTTTAGGGAAAAATTAGTTTCAGTATTTGGACAAGAAGAGAAAGAGAAGTGCATCTTTCTCAGGACCAGCACTTAACAGAAAATGTTTGCTTTTCGGAATTCTTAATAAAGACTGACTAGATAATGGTGAGTTAACACTTATTGGAAGCATCTATTTAATTACTTACATATTAAAGGAATATTTTTTTCCTATATTTTGTGAGGGAGGCATCAATTGTACTGATGGGAAAATAACATTGCAGCGTGTTACATATCTAGACATGTCACCTAGAACCTGATCTTGAGACAAAGTATTCCCTGCCAATCTTTCCCTGTCCCAGCACGGTTCCCCAGGTCAGGCACAGTGAGGAAAATTGCCTGGCAAGCTGTGTAAAATAATGATTGCTGGAATGAATCCCATTGGATGTGCTGCAGGGCTCAAGGACCCAGAGGTTGTGTTTTGTTCCTGTCCTAAAGAAATCAAACCTCACTGATTGAAAGGAAAGGAAAATGGCTTCTTGTTTTGTGTGCATAAGACTGAGATTAAAAAATATCAACCAGCTCTGAGCTAAAATTTTAAGTCAAAAATACAGCCAGTATCCTTCATGTATATATATTGTTATTTATCAGTATTGTTGGTAGCTTTCTTAGAAGTCAGTTCTGGAGGCTTTAGGGCTTTTAAATTGTTCAGAGGATTAGTGCAATGCTCTTAACATCTGAACTAAACACAGTTCAGCTAAGCCAGTAATTTGTACAGGAAGATAAAGGCTTCTCCTTCCAATCAAATTGCAATGAGCTGAATTTCCCGTTGTCTTTCTTAGCAAAGGATTTTATTGCCTCCTCTCTTCACAGGAGAGCACAATCTCTGTTAGAGCACGATCTTCGCTGTATTAGGTTTCAAAGCCTACACACTGTAAGGCCTATCAGCCAGAGCAATGGCACTTATTTGTATGAAGGAACAGTCCTTGACATTATCAGGGAAGAAAATCTAGGATGTGGGGGGAAGAAAGTCTTGCCAAAGACCTTTCTCACATTGACAGAAAACTGAGCTTTTTCGAAAAACGCTTTGACAATACTGTACAAGAATCAAAGCACCTTTTTTTTCCATCTTGAGATGTATTTAAAGTGCAAATCGTCATAAAATGTGTTTTGTTGTTCAAATACCCCATCTTTGCCATGTTTTCCTGAAAGAAGTCTCTCAGTTTTTCAGCATCTGCTTCTATATCTGAAGCATTTCCTGAAAACAGGCAGGAGCTATTCAACTAAGGCACAAGCCTTGTCTCTTGCGCAGAGCCTGGGTGCCCAAGAGGAATTAATGCAACTTAAATGGGCCTGGCAGGAGGATGGCTCCGAGTGGAAATTCCTGCCTTGCTCTGGACTGACAAATGACATTACAGCTCTTCCCTCAGTGTTAACTCAGGGCTCACAGCTCAAATATCTGAACAGCACCAACTCTCATCATTCTCACCAGTAGGGAACAGCCACCTGATGAAGTGACCAGCCCAGAACTATTCCCAGATGGACAGCTTATTCCAAATTCCACTGACATTTTCTATGATCATAGAGCTTATCAAGCTCAGAACTGCTTTGTTTCTTCCCTGTGGTCCTCAGACTCTCTCTAACCTTTTTTTATCAGTCATATGAAACCTTAAGTGACAAGATCTAAAGCAAGTTCTTTTATTATACCAATGCTTTTCTCCCTACTGCTTATTTTTTGGCATATTTTGAATTTTTTTCACCAATGTTTTTCATTCATTTTGGACAGAAGTAAGAAAAGTCCCCTTGCTGAGAAGGTATTTATGTAAATGTGTAACTAAGATCAGAGTCAAGATTATTCCTGAACAAGATCTTTTATGAAAAAGGGAAACTCTAGGAGAGAATTTATTGAGTTATTGCTGTCAAATAATACATGTTTTATGCTCTTTTCATCTTAGCATATATCAGATATTGCATGATCCTACTTTATGACTACCTGCTACTCATCAATTTCAGTCTCATTATAATCTCAGCAGAAACTTTTCGTTAGTACTTGTTCTGTTCTTTTAACTATAATGACGATACAGATTACCTTTATTTCATATTCTGAACATTTACTCAACATTTTTCCTGCTTTTTAAATGTATATAATATTTTTGTCATTACTTAGAATACTAGCAGGAGTCACAAAATAATAAACTTTCATTCCTACATTCTGTAAACCCCATAATGTATATCCATTCAATTTATAAACACTAATACTTTCAAAGAACTTCTTAGAAGCTGTTCATCAATGACTATTGCTAGACTGTTTGTCATGGAGATAAATTGTCATTTTTTCATTATATCAGGAATATGGAAGGTTATAATATTATATGTGCAGATATTTATTACGAATTTTCACATAATTTGGTATTATTAAGTTCTGATGAACTTAAGGAATGAAAAATGACCTTGCAGAATATTTTATTAAATTATTTCATAGCTTATGATTTCTATAATTCAATATTCATAGTAATTGTAAATACTATCCATGAACCTTTTTCTTCTTCTTCTTTTTTTTTTTAAATTTTAGATTTACACATAACATGTTTATTTTGGGGATATCTCAACTAACTTAATAAATAAAAGTTTCTGTTGCTGAGCTCTGGAGAATGTGGGGTTATATGTTTGCCCACACCTGTCCTGGGTTATTCAAGGCTTTGGAGCAGAGTGCATCAGTTCTTACTGATGAAAAGAATCTCCCAGGAAAACAAAGTGAAAGTTACCTTCACATGTAATATGTGAGAGCTCCAAAATCATCTCTTGTTGCGCTTAAACATATGCTGGCCTATCGAAAATGTTCACTGCTGAGTTTTTTGATAACTCTAAGGCAACTCTCATCTGATATTACCTGGAGTCCTCAGAATCCCTTACACTTTTCAGACTGGCTAAGGCCTCCCCCTGTATGTGAAATGCTCTTCAAGTTCTCGTGTTGTTGCTGATTCCTTCTGGTTAATGGACTAGTGACAGGTGTCTCTATTGATTATTTAAACCTGTTAGCAGCCTGCAATATTATTGACCATTCAGGAATATCTGGGGTATTTTTAGGACCTCATGAATATTTGGGCTCATGCTTGAGTAGCTCCATCTCTTTTTTTTTAATCAAGGAAGAATTCCTGAGTGTGGTGCTAGGCAGATATGTTACTGTGTTACTTGAGCTTTGTGGTCTCAAGTGCCACATGCATGTGCCATCACTCTTCTTGCTCAGATCCATTTGTGTTTGAGGTTACCAGAAACAGCCATGGAATATCTTTCGAAGCGTTGACATCAGGAAGTAGATTATGTGCTCTTCCCCACTCTCTCCATGTCATGAGACCTGAAATGGACTGTTTGTCATCCAGTGTGCACTACAATGTTTGCCTGATCACCCAGAGATTCACAGTGAAGAAATAAATGTCATTAGTGCTATGTGCTTCAAGAACTTTAAAGGGTTTGAAACTAAACTGTGTCCTGTTGTGATAGTTCTAAGGCAGTGGGCTCTGACATGTTGTTCTTTATGTAAGAAAATTTGTTCAGAAGTAAGCTGTATAAATAGCTTTTTAAAGTGAGGCATTACATGATCAAAACATTATCTTTAAACATTGTGTTGCTGAGTTCAGTATTTGAAAGCAAAGGTCTTTCTCCCAATAACTGATGGTCAGCCTTAACCAATTACAGTGGAACAGTATTTTCTCCTTTATGTCAGGAATTCGGTACCACAGGAAAGTAATTGAGCTGTTTCAAAAGAAGTCGAAGTCTGAACTTACTTTCTATAATGCCAGAGTGTCCAAATTCCCCCTGGTTCAAAGTGGGCCACTTGAGCCATTGGTGATGACAGTTACTGAAAGAGAACATGCACAGTATATTTGTGTGGTGTTGGGGCTATAAAAGCTTGTTCTGTGATTTCTGCAAACCTCCAAGGTTGTGGTTGGATTGCTGCCCCGTTGTGCTTCTTGTTGCACACCTTCATTAGTGACGCATCCCTGAGGAAAGGGTTAGACCCTCTAGCCTTTGGGTAGTCTGGTGACCACTTGCTTTTCTTCAAAAACCCATCATTGCATTTCTTGCTGAGGAATCATCAACACTGGCTCAGTTGCTGGGCACGTTTCAGATGACGCTCTGTGTAATCTCCTCCAAGTTTTGCTCACATGTCTCAGGCTTGTGTACAGTGCTGGCAGCTATTCCGCGTGAGACCAAGGCTACAGCAGAAACTGCACGGTGTCACATCAGGCGATGGGATGGTGAAAGGCTGTCCCTCCATTCAGTCCTTTCAGAGGCTGGATTTGTTCCCCAGGGAATGAAAATGCCTCAGTATCTCACTGCACCAACTGAGATACTGAATGAGTCCATGTAGTTGTTACTAGTTGTTACCAAGCTCTGCTGGTCTGCTTTAGAAGATGCAGTTTATTGAAAGCCTCACCTCTGGCTAGTCTAACATACTTTCTCTTGGAGTACTCAAAACAAATTAGAAATAACTTCAAAAGGGTAAATGCTAATAATGAGTCACTTTAATTCAATAGCCTCTGCTGACAGAAAATTACACAATTGTTTTAATTCTTTGCATAGTCAGGGTCCTTTAATTGTCAGTCATGAGTTCGTGTCCAAGGGCAAGCTCTGGGAACATTTTTAGAAAGATTTCTTAGGCATTTCATGCCCACCACAACTAATTTTAATTATCTTGTTTTAAAGAACTAGTTTAGCTTGCAATAAATGCCGTGTGCATGTGAATACTAATGGTTTATAATTTGGTTCATAAAATGTAGTACAGAATATAGATAAGACACACAGGCTGAGGGCTTGAGAAGGCAAATTCCTGTTCTAAAATTGCTTCATCTTCTTTTCTGTGTTCTTATCACCTTCTTCTACCTCAAAAATTGAACTAAAGAAACCACCTTTATTTGGAAGTGGACAACTCCATTTGCCTGCCATAGAAAGTAAAGATATTCCTCTGAAAGCCTGGGGGAGATACCCGTCTATGTTCTGTCCATGGATACTCCTGTTCTGTTGTATTCTGAACAACACACAATGATTTACCATTGTGAAAAGCCACGTACCAAGATACAGATACCAGGTTAGCATGCAGTAAACTCTGTAGAGCTGACCACATTCTCTGGTGTGTTTGATTATTGAAATTTATTCACATTATATGGTGCATTTTTATTTTATTTATTTAAAAGAAATCCTAACCACTAATTATTGTAAGCCATTTAATAGATACACCATGTGGTTAACACAAGCTGTGACTCTCCCCTTGCTTTTGTGAGCTCGGTGCTAATGCAATGCTATTTCTGACTCTGGGTGACATGCAGTTCTATAAATGGAGATAATTTGTTTTGCCTATTGAGACACTAAATTGTCTGAGCTAGGACTGTTCCCTACTATAAACAGTACTTAAAATGAGGTGACTGTAACATCAGCTAGTGTTTCTGGGGACTGTTGCATATTAATGCATGCAATACACATCAACTGCCAAAAATGAAGGATTTTCTTGTGCTTTAAGGTCCCTCGCTGTCTAATTTTCTCTCCTCTGCCTTTGTATTTTCCCAAGACATTTGTGATTTCACCTCCTTTCTTCAAATGATTTTGAAAGTTCAGACCTAATATATTCAGTAGTAAAAAGCCCAAGGCACCAGTGTTGCATAGGCAATCTAATATTCATGCTCTTCTCAAATATTTATTTGTATAGTGCTAATAAATTAGAAGACAGGAATGTGACCTTTCCCTCCTTTCCCTCCCTGTGAGTGAGGACAGCTATTGATAGAGCAGCACCTATAACAGGTCTTAAAAGCGTAATTTCCTGAATCTATCCTTGTTACTAATTTCTTTCATGGTGGTCATTCTAGTAGAGGGCTCAGGTTTTCAAACAAGACTTATGTGTCAGGGTTTACATGTGAGGATTTTGAGAATTTTAGTTTTAGGTGAGCTTTGGACTTTTATAGACAATGCATTATAAGTTTTAAAATTCAGGAATTATGTTTTTTATTTGCGTGTACATTTTCATCTTGGATCTTGTCACAAGATATTTTCATGTTATAAAATCTCTACTGTTAGAGATGCTGTTGTTGCATACTTGATTTGTGAAGACAAAGACTGGTTTGATAATTTAGGGTTGCTTGTAGGATTATAAGAAGAAATCCAGCAACTCATGGGCATATCCAGCTGTGAGGTAGAGTTTGGATATGTAAAACATCTTGGCTCAAAGAGCAACAGGAGAATTTTCTTTCCAAATCTTTGAAGTAAGTATTGCCAGCTGGAGCTGTTAAGGTGACTACAGACATCAGGGGCTTTAGATGGAGATTCATTCATGAGGGAAAGGCACGATGCTGGAGTTGAAATCTATCATGGTCAAAGATATTTAATAAATGTATGCTTTGTGCTGAATATAAAGTAGAACAAGAATACTTCTGGTTCTCCGTGGTATATTTGTATTCTGTCGTAGTTCTTGCAAACAGATTATTCCAAGCAGTATTGAAGCTGATGGAAAGACACTGTATTTCAAATGGTTTTGCCAAGAAACTTCAGTAATTTAAAAATACCTCTGAACAAAACCAAGTTAGTGTAATGAGGGAAAGCAAACATCCTCCCCAAAAAACCCAAAACAATTGAGTCTTCCTTGTTACCTAAAGAGTTCATTACAGCAGCAAATTCTGTTACTTGTCGGTTTAATGAAATGTGGCTGTAGAAATAGACTCAATTCCTGGATTCAGATTGTTTGCTTATTGCTTAAGCTTATTATGCTCAGTTGTTTCTTGTATTTATGTTCCTCTTCCAAATAAGAAAAGTGGGAATTTGAATTCAATTCTCCTAGGAGCTGTGGGTGCATACATGAATGTCTTCCTTAGCATACAGTATAATCTTAAGGACCTTAATTTCTTTTAAAGTTACTATTTTTTTTTTCATCAAGGACTTCAGTTTAATGAGGCCTTATTGGATATTGCAGAAATTATGGAATTATGCAAGAATGGAGCAAGTATTCAGTGATCATTTGGGGCATTTTCTAAAACTGGGAAGTTTATACTGCCATAAATAGTAATTGTTCTAACAGTATATTTATTATTTGGATGCGGTCTAAAAACCTATATTAATGCAAAAAGTCAGAATATTTTAAGTTTTGTGAATTTTTGGGAACACAGATTTGAAGCTATGCAGGGATTAAGTTCTGCTCTCTTTTCCTTGTTGAACTCCTTTTCTCTGCAAAACTGAAACAGGGGCAAACAAGGGGCAGAAAGTGGGGTATACAAGCAATAATTCTTTCATTCTTCCCCTGCCCTATTGATTTAGGGCAGAATTTTACCAGATGTCAAGGTTTTGGAGTATGCTGTCAGATTTTGCAGAGGTGGTTCGGATGTGCTAGCACCCTGCCAAGAGAGATAGGTGGGCACTGATAGGTGTTCTTCCACCGAGTTTCAGTGGCATTGCTATTTTGCTGTAAAAGGTTCTGATTCAGTTAAATTAACTTCTTCTCAGCAAAAAGTTTTCAGTTTTGGTCACTTGCCTCTCCTGCTCCCTTTGTTTGCCTGGTTTGTTTTCTGAGCACCAGTGTATCAGGCAGGTGTGTTTCCAGAGCAGCTTTTCACTATTGACTCGCGCTTTCCTTTTTCATTTGAATGCTCCTTCCTATGGCTGAAACTTCAGGGCTCTGTCAAGGCTGGTTCAGAAGCACAGCAGTGTTGGTGAACAAACCTTGGGGCAACCCTGCCAAATAGAATTTGCATTGCTGCAGTCTCTGTATGTTTACAAAGTGTTATTGTTTTGACAGTGTCTTAGAGGATATGTTTTTGTTAAAAGGATTATGACCAGGTAGTCCCAATTTACCTCCAGATGGTCATATATCTGCCCCCCACATGACATTTCTATTTACATATGCATTTTTCAATGTGTCATTAGGTAAAGGATAAATGTCTGTCTGATGGAAGTGCAGCCTAACTTGTCAAAGGCACTATTTGTAGAGCAATATGCAACTCAGAGTAAGGTCATTAAAGTACGTCTAAATGTTATTTGAGTTATGTTCAGCTCTTTAAATTTATCAAATGTATCTAACAAATAATTTGCCTTTAGAATGGAGATAGTATATTCATGCTGTTTGAACATAAATAAAGATATTTGGATATCATTTTTCCAGGCCTCCTTGAAAAGGGTTTAGTGTAGTTTGATAGGAAATATTCTTGTGCATGTGGAGTTGTTACTCGGTTTGTGTGGGAGTTTTTTTAAAGCACATTTTATTGTTTCATAACAATACCATGACTTTTTTTTCCCCTTTCCCTCAAGTGTGTCATTAGTATCTTATAAAATGAAGCATTGTATGCACACTAGAAAAATGCAAATAGTCCCAATGCTTTAAAAACCCAAAGTAACAATAGCTTTTTTGGAGTAGAGACAATTCCCCATTTCTTCAGGATTGCTCAGGGGTGCAGTATTCCCATGCTTATGGCAAAAATCAGACTTGCTGGTTGAATGGTGAAATCCTCCTAACAAACACATTTTGTACATAGCAGTGAAGAGCTCTTCTGTTTGCCAGCGACCAGCAGTTTCATAGGTTGTTACTCTTCATCTGTCCCTCATTCCGTTCTGTCAGCATTGCCTTTTTTACCTTTTTTTTTTTTTTTTTTTTTAAAATAAAGAAGAGGTAAATGTTGTATCTCCAATAAAAGATGGGTTTTAGAGTGCTTTGGTATATATTTCTTCTCCTGATTGGAACAGACAAGTGCTCTATGTGTGTTGTTGTCCTGGCAAAGAGGTGAGCTCTGAGTGCAGAGCGGTGCTGCCCACCAAGCTCTCCCTGGGGGCGAGTGACCAGCACTGCCCCTCCGGAGAGCCCAGTCTCACATGGAGAGAGCCTGCTCTGGGAACTCAGCACTGGATCTCTTGTCATTTTGTATACTTTCATACCGAAAGTAGTAACTGACCTACTTTTTGGCTGTGATTTAAATCTATTCTTTTCCCCGACAACTCTTTTTCTTTTATCAGTAGTTACTATAAATTCATCTGGCAAATCACAGCAGATGTAATCCCAACTCTTTATCTTTCTTTGGATTGCATCTGTGTTTTACTGAATCTGGTAATTTGCACTGAAATCTAAGCTTTATTTTCAGTTATTATAATTTTTTACTTCCCTCGCTTCTGCAGTATTGTTGGCAAAGAAAAACCAACAACAAAAGAACTAAAATTGATAGAATATGTCAGAAAACAATAAAGCTTTTAGAAAGAGTAAGTATAAGTATAAGAAGAGTTGGCTTAGTTATACTGTTAATGTCTTGGGTACACCCCCTAAAATAATATCCTTGGTTTTGTCTGGAATGTGCTAGGATTAAAAATATTTTTTAGAGAAAATGTAAGATTCTGCAGAAAAATTCATATTCCCCCCTCAACATGACTGTCCAAACCCTTATTCCTTCTTCCTCAGTGGTGTTTTTAAGAGACAAGCTCACCCCTGACCTTGCTGGCTCTCAGTAATGAGACAGCACCCTTGGAAATGGGACTCAGATCAAAAGGTGGATTTGATTTGTGTGTGTGTGTGAATGTGCCCTGAGAAAATGGAGGAGGTTGTAGAGCCTCCTATGACCCAGCAAAGTGCTGTAATCGTTAGGACAAAAAGCATTTGTTTCTAGGCATCTCAAAAACCTTCTAAATCACCAAAATATTTTTCAAGACAAAGATATTAGATGAGTTTCCCAATTTCATGTTTGTTTGTTTGTTGGTTTTTTGTTTTCCTCCCAGAAGTTTACTCCAACAAACCCAGAGGAAACAGCTCTTCCAACCTCCTGAATTTTATGTGTGCCATTTGCAGACATGTACATATACAAATCTGTAGTTTCAGAAAACATGTTTCTGGTGAACAGTTTATATCCACAACATTGCAAGTGTGTTATTCCCTAGTATTTCTGATTTTGAGTAGGGAAAGCTTTGTCATTGTTATATTTGTTACTAAATTTTATGAGCAAGATGTACAAACTTAACATGGTAGAAATGCTGTACTGTTATAAAAACAAAACACTGTGTCTCAGTTTACATTTACTTAGTGCACATGCTGAATCAGTTTATGCTTGAGAATCTTATATTTAAAGTTGATTTTTATGCTAATAAATAAAATTTTGCTATATATTTTAATATACCATAATGAAAATAATTCAGTATCTTGTCACCTCTGATCAAGTTGGTCTTGGGAATTTCATTGGCATTTGATTTTCTAACAGTAATTTACCAAAACCATAGCAGCAGAAGCTTTGCTCCACTGAGTCCATGCTAATTTAGTTTTGAAAAAGCAGATTGTACGATGATGATGATGATGATGATGATGATAGTAAGGAAAGAAACATATAAAAGATTGACAGATCAGCCTGGGTTGTGTTTCTGATCTTAAGAATGGGGAATTTTCTCTCCCAGTTTGCCAGAGTCCATGTTCAGTGCAAGGAGGGATGTGCCTTCCTTCCTGCAGGGCTCCTTTGGCCTAAGCACATTCCCAGTCCTGCACACAGCCGCACTGCAGTGATCCTGTTGAGTCCACAGCACAAACTCTCTGCAGGGCCTCAGTATCACATCCTTGGAGGGGGATGAGACTACTGAAATGTTGCAAATTGCAGACACAGTGAAGAGACTTTGATTTATAGGTTTGTTGTTCTTGCAGAAGAGACATGAATGCTTAATTTTGAGTTCTGTTTCACATTATGCAAATTGGGAGGGAGATAGGTGGTTTAAGAGATGAGACATTGAAGTTTTTAATCTCCAGGTTTCCATTTCAGGTTCTGCATGAGTCAGAGCAATTGTGAAACCTTGTTGTTTGGCCAGCAGTCCAGTTGCCCCTGTGTTTTTTATCCATGTTACTGGCTTGTCTCTATTAATTAATATGCAGCTTAGCAATTTCAGCAATGACAAAAGTCAGTGTCAATATGAAATCTACTTTTTTCAAAAATCAGGATACCTTTCTAAGCTGACAGCAGTTGAAAACTGGCACTGCAGGAAGCTTGTGCTTCTGCTGTCTTTTGAGGACAAGAGTTTGTTATCCAGAGCTGTTAGGCTGGAATCTTCTGTTGGTTTCTTGCAATAAATACTTAGTGAAATCTGGAGTATGGGAAACTGGATGTATTTATGTAAAGTCTCTTGGTTTCTTTTCTCTTCAATACTTTCAAACCATTTGTCTTGATCCACTGTATTTCTCAAAGGGATGTGTGATTGTATTCTACTTCTCAGAGTTGAAGAATATTTGAACTGACATATAGCAAAGCCTATATAAAAAAGCCCTTTCATGGTAGGAAGGGGCCAACTCTGACTGTTCTGGCTTCCTATGAAGTGACCATGTTTGGCTTTGTGTGTAGAAAAGATTAAAAGAAAGATGTTTCAGAGAGTGAGATGCTTTCTTGCTAAAAGATGTCCCTTTAGAAGTTTCTGTCATGGTAACGTGAGGTGTGGAGACACAGCAAGTCCAGGCTGTGCCAGATGGAACACTTTGCTAATTGGTTAATTCTGCTTTAGTGCCTGGCCACCACTTGGCACTGTGGCACAGAGAATTTTACACAGATCCAGCAGGGAAGCTTCTCCTTTTTATTATCCTGCAATATGGAATTGGCTTTGATGAAATAAACTGGTTTAGTGAGATTTTCTGAAATTTTAGCATGTTCTGAGATCCTCCTCTTTCACCCTGCATATGTATCACCTTTTGAAATTGAAATTAAAACTGGGTCATTTTTTTTCAGTAGGCTTCAGTGTTCTTTTAGTATTTTTAGATCATGGCTACTGATTCTGCAAGTGAAAAACTGCATTTTCAGTAAATGTGCTAATAATAGATTTTGCTTATGGCCTGTCATACCTACTGACTAATGGATCTGTGGACAGGATGAATGCACTCAATTCTCCTAATTCAATAAAGCAAGCACCCTTCTGGATAGTGGGACAAATTTATTCTTGGAATTATTCCATGCACTTAAATGCACTTACAGCTGAGCTGAATTTGCACCCTGAGGTCCTATTTGAAGAATAATATTCATAATTTCTTCAGTTATATTCACAAAGTACAGAGGCATCTTTTTATTTTTATTATCGTATTTAAAGACACTGAGAAGTTCATGGTAACATAGTAATTTCAAGCACTGCAGATTCTGCAATGGGAACTGGGTAGAAGAAAAGATGGGAGCAACCTCTTGCTGCAGATGCTAATTTGCAACACACAGTTTTTGATGAAGATGAGAGTTGCTTAGCTAGTTGTTTCCTTAATTTGGTCATTCCTTCTGCGCTTTGGGAACATATATTTTCATTATTTAAAATGAAGACACACGCTTCCCAAAGGTTTTATTTGTAAATATTTGGGACTGGGAATGAACAACTTTAGAAGAAAAATTTCCTGTAAGAGCAGTGTATTTCTCAACTACTCAGCATACCTATGATAGGCTCTTCAACATGTCTTCTATGTTATACTTTAATGAGTATTGCTAGAAAATAAAAATCATTAGGGAATGGAAAATGTAAGACTGTAGGAACACGGGCCAGGTTAGCTTTGTGTGGAACATGGAGACTGTGATTTGGATTGCATAAATCCTTCTATTTCAGTGCCATTTACAGCACTGCATTCAACAGTTACAGAATCATAAAGCAGTTTGGATTGCAAGGGACCTCTGAAACTCCTCTAGCCCAACCTTCCTGCAGTGAGCAGGGACAACGAAAGAGAGGACAGATCTCTCTCTCCAGCAACTTTTACTATGAAGGGAATTAATGGGGGCTTGAAAAAGAACCTCAGAGAAATGTTAGCATGCCCAAGTAAAGAGTGTGCTGGAGATAATTTAAAAAGGAATAGAATCAAGCATCAAATATTCATATGCTTTTTCTAGACAAACATTTATTATGCTTTGCATTAGGTGCTTTTTTCCCTCTCGGACATGTAATTTCCATGCTAGTAGATGATTCCACTTAGAGTGTATTTATGCTTTCTAAAGGCTCTTGCATTCTTTATTTCTTGCAAATATTTTTCTGTTTTGGTGATGAGGGGAGGAAGCGAAGAACCTCTAGTTCTGTGGTGAAGTCAGTTGAAAGATGTAAATAGCAAATTCAAAACAGAAATGAGACATTAAAGCCGCCTTTCACCAAGCATTCCTTTGTGCAGGAAGATGTGTTTGTTTTTGTGTAGGCATACAGGTGCACACATCTATACCTTATGTATATTAGGGTACATAAAGAGGGAAAGCATACATCAACTGAAAATCTGACCTAGGCTTGTCTTTCCAGAATTCAAAGTGCTCCGTATCACCATGTTAGCCTAGCCAAGTTCTCTCTCTGCTTATTGTTGCCTGATCACTGGCTCAGAGCTTTGTTGTCCTCTGGCATTTGGGAATCCTCTCTGAGAATCTGCTTGCCAAAGTGGGCACCGTAATGCTCACTGGAAATAAGTCATCAATCAGGTTACTAAGATAACTTGCCTAATGCTTTTTGCCTAATACAAACTGGGTTCTAATCAGGAAGTAAATAAAGTTCATTTTCCCACCTCAGTCTGCCAGTTTATCTGTTTATCTAGTGGACAGTTGTGCTTATATTATTGACAAACATTTAAATTTTAATCAGTTTTGTTTTCTTGGGTGGTGAAATAAAATGGCATCTTGTCTCCTCTTCATGACACCAGCACTTTTTGAATCCAGTTAAAATAATTTGAAGGAGTTTCTTCTGAAAAGAGACAGCTGTAGAAGAATATGTAGAAGTCTATAAAACCTTGGCTGAGATGGAGAGGGATCATCTGCTCATTTTTTCTTCTAATGCAAGCACAAGGATTCACCAGGTGAAAGTGGTAGGTGATAAATTTGAAACACATGAGAGAATGTGGCTGTTCTTGCTCCAGATTGCTGTGCAGGTAAAATTTGATATCGATACAGGGAAGCCTGGAGAAGTTAATGAGAGAGAAAAGTACTGGGAGTAATTAAATGCAGAGAAACCATATCCAGGTCTTAGTCTGAAAACTGTTGGCTTCCTGAGCTGAGAAGGGTTGAAGCAGGGAACAGGTTCACCCTGTTCTCACTCTCTTCTGTGGGAATCCTTTCCTGACCCCTGGTGTGGAGAGGAGCAGACAGGTGAGATAATAAGAGTATGGGTAGCAGAAAATAATTTCTACTGGGAAGAATGATCAGCTTGTTCTTGAAGAAAATGGTGATAAAAAAGGCAGATTTATTGCCCTTGTGATTCAGAAGGCATTTATAAACTTTAGCAAGTCAAGAATTTAAAATATTTCTCAGATAATAGTGAAGTCAAAAAACCAGCCATCTGTAACTTGTAATCTCTTATTTTCTTTTTTGTTCTGCAGCTCTTGGGCATAATATACCCACATTTTTATTCATCCAGGATACAAGGCATGCTTTTGCCAAGCAGTTATTTAATGCTTTGCTATCTATACCTTCTATAACTGTTGTAGTGGGAAAAAGCAATGGTAGGTTGAATTAGCTGAAAAATGTCACAAAGCAAATGATGCTCTAAACTGTCTAGGCCAAAGTATTGCCAGACTGGAGGAGGATTTTGGTTTAGTGGTGTTGGTGAGATGGTGAACATCTGAGTGGTTCAGAAAAGAGCTTTAGAATGGATTGAGTGTTGGAGTATAAGTGAGGATGCATATTTGGCTCATCATTTGGACTTTCAAGCATATATTTCAACAGCTGAAATATATAGCAATGTTTAGGAAAAGTGCAGTAAAGAACACAGTACTGTCTATTTTTATTTTATATCTTGGTTTCAAGTATTATATCAATGTGAAGGAAAGCACAAATACAAGCAGACAATTTACACTTGTGTTTCACCCAGCTGTAGCACTGCAGCCTCTTGGAATGCTGTCCTGAGCCTGCCACCCATACAGCTGCTTCTTATGTTGTCACCAAATTTGCAGAAATGTGTTATCCCATTCACGTATTTTTTGAAGTTGTCCTTCCCCATTATAACCTAAGGAATCTTAAGAGACATCTGGAGGGCTTCACCATGCTCAAAGAACAAGGAAAGGTTTGCTGCAAGAAATTCAGTTGTTGGTAGAGAAGGTAATCAAACACCACGAGGTGCTGTGCAGAGCCCGAAGAAGGAAAATAAACCAAACACGCCCTGAATAGGACCCTGTCAAAGTGCTTGTCTGCTGTGAGGTTGTGGAAGAATTGAAATACCAGAGGGAAGAAAGCTTTGAGGAGTAGCTGTTTATCACACATGCTTCTCCTTGCTCCTATTTAGAGCTGCTTGCAGCTACTCTCCGTTCGAGCCATCCAAGACACACAGAGAAGCAGATTGCTTACAGGCTGGTAGAATAACGCTTTTTTTAGCACAGAGAGCACTGTATTATCTCCCTTTTAATGCTGTGCATGTCAGTACCTTGCCCAGCTAATACTGCCAACATGTTTTCCCTGGAAAGCTTTAAACAATATGAAAAAGCACTTTGGGAAAGCTTGTAAAATTCAGTCAATTTGTCACGATGTTTTATAGTTTTATCACCTTAGTCAGTGGAGACTGCATGCTGCAGTGCTGCGAAAAGGAACAAGCTGGAACCATCCCTGCTTTTCCATGTTCTAAATAGTCTCTGGCATTCAAACACCATGTTAAAGGGCTGCCTGATATTGACTGTTGTAGCAGACTCATCAAAGACTACACAGCAGATAAGCCACTGTGGCAGCAAAATTAGTATCTGAAGGTGATTATTCTTATTTTCTCTTGTTTTTGTCAGCTGAGATCATTATTGCTTAGGTGAATCTCTCTAACTTCTTTTAATAGTGAGCAAAACAAGCTAAGTAGAACAAAACCTGTCATGGATTCCTTTAACTGCATGCAAAACTAAATAAGGGGAGATAATGTAACACTAAGCAAATTATTTGGATAACATTAAAATTGTGTAAAATTGGTGCTTTTTATTTTAATAGTAGCTGTTTGGCAGACAGGCTCTTGGAGATAAGAAGGATGTGGAACATGGAATTGTAGATTTTAAGGGCTTCTAGGATCTTTTTAAAAAGATGAGTGTGGTATATATGTATTTATATAAAATCAGTGTCACTTTGATAGCCTAACAAAGCTACAGAAATGAACCAAGTACCAGAGTAATTCTTATCTAGAAGAAACAGTATTGAGGGATATTTTTTCCTATTCTGAAACCACATTGTCAAGGAGTATTTGTTTTTATCCGAGTCTCAAGTGGGCTCCTCCTCGTGCTTCAGAGTCCCATAAGACCCAAGTGGGAAGTGACTCTTACTGAAAGTCAAGAAGATAAAAAAGAAGGTGTTATTTTGTGACTTGATTTGGATGAAACAGCAATGCACAGGGGAAACCCTGAGTGTGTAGCAGACTGATCCAAGGATAGGCTTCACGATTCAGTATCTTTTTTTGAAATCATCATGCTTCTTGTATCTTAGCTGTTCAGAAAACACCCCAAACAACTTTTCCATTATTTTTCCCCCAAGAGTGCTAATTTTAAATTAATGTATAGCATCAGCTGGTCACAGGATGTTGCACTCTAATTTTGCTGCAGTTGTGGAGCAGCCAGTCTCCTACAGCTATCTTCCTGTGTTCTGACATCCTCTTGGTGTACTTGTTCCAGCAGACTTGGGGCTTCATATCTTTTTTTCTTAATTTTCATGCAGACACCTCTTGCAAGATATTCTGCACGAGTGGGATGTGCAGACCTTCCTTGCCCTGGCACGGTGCCGTGCCAGTCTCGGCGTTCAGGCAGTGCTGGGGTTGTTGCCCTTGCTCTGCCTCGTGTGTAGCTCCACTTGCTGCTGCAGCACTTGGTCCTCTCCCCTGTGGCTCTTCAGAGAGAAGCCACACCTCTGTGTTTTCAACATCCTCCAATCCTCTATATTTCCACACTGAAACTCAAATTCTATTCCAAGGCATGAAATGTCTGCAAAAATGGTACAGCAAGGTCCAGAAGGGTTCACAGCCCCAGAGCAGCCTGCCCCCCATCAGGTGCAAGGCCTCAAGAGCTGGAGGAAATACGGCTGTCAATCAGTAATGGATTCCTGATTAATGCTTTTACAAATGACAGGACATATGCTGTGTTATTTTTGTTACAGTTTGGTTGCTAACCTTATCTAGAAGTCAAAGTGGGATTCAGCACAGAAATGAGAAATCCTGAGGGTGGGGAAGGATGAAGCAACTACAGAAATCTAATATGAATTGCGGAGGCGGCAGGTCTTCACTTCAAACGTTGCTTGTACTTTGTGCTGAATTTATTGTCTGTGTAGCAATTGCAATGGAAAGAAGAAAACAGAATGGAGAGATAATGGTTATCAGGGCTTTCATAAATTTTTTCCCATGTGTATATTGATGATGTTTACAGCACAAAAATTAACAGCTCTAAGAAGAAATAATTGATAGGAGCTGTCAGTATAATGATATTATTGTTGGAAGCTCGCTGTGGAATAAGTATGACTTGAAATGAATCAGGAACTGGAGATGCATATGTCAATGGAAGAAAAAAATTATAACAATGCGATTCACTAAGTTAAGTATTTGTTAGGACTTTATTCCACATGCAGAATGAAAATGAAAGGGTGCCAAATCTGAACACTTGCCACATTTCAGCATGTTTAAAGTATAATGATTACTGTAGTTATTTAGCATAATGACTAAAATAGTTGCCCAAAGTACTTTATTTATAGCAACATTTGTAATTAGGTGCTTGAACATTTGTTATTTCAGACAGGAATGTCCTGTAGAGCTAAACCATGTGAAATGAATTCTCCAATTAGTGAATTTACATATCATCCTTTTTCTATGAAAAGTAAAATATTTTTCTTCTTCTTGGCAGTTTTTGTTACTATTATTTTGGGGTTTTTTTTAAGGAAACAGTATAACATAACTCCATGCCATATTTAATTATTAAACTCAGTTATTGTGTCTTCAATGAACAAATACCACAATTATTTTCCAGCTGGAACTCCCCAGATGTTATTGTTTCATGGGGAATGCTTGACATACTTATGGTCATGAAGATTCTTTTTATTCTTGTAGGTTTCCCCTTCCTTCTTCCCCTCAAAAAGAAGAAAAACTCCACAATACCTAGCATAAAAAACTGAGCATGAAATAGTTCTCAAGATGAATCAAGTTCATTCTTTGCAAATTAAATATTATCAAGTCCTTTAGTAAGTTTCTGCTTTCTTTTAGCATCATTAAAATTAATGTCAACCAGAGATTAAAATTAAAGATGATTGTGCCTGGTGCACAAGGCACACTATGGTGAAGGTTATTCAAATGCAGCCGTCTAGAGGATGCTAAAGGTGTTCACAGAACACAAAAGCTGTTCCTAAAACCCGGATTTGAGTTTGGGAAAACTCCTTTGCTTGGAGTACCAGGCACAAGAAGTGAGTTAAGTATTTAGGTAACGAGACCTCTACTGAAGTAGTTCCTAACTCCATGGAGGGGCTGAAGTTTTTGTACGCAAAGTTCCTCTCAGTCCAGATTTCTGCCACTGTTCATGCACAGGACATTGAGATGATGGGAAACCTGAACAAATGCTGGTTCCTCTGCCTGCTTTGGATCAGACTGCTGAACTCGGGCTCCTTACTTCCCAAAGCCTCTTGTGATCACCGGTCCACTCAGTTACAAGGGAACATTTATGGCCTTTCTTCTTTTCTGTGTGACCCAGTTGAGATGCTTTGTAGACTCAGTTTGTACCAGGACTCTCTAGAAGCCTCATGGCTCTTGTGATTTTTACTTGTGGGTAGTTGAGCTCCACTTGCCCAGTCTGAGGAGTCTGGGTGCTGATTACGGGGCTCTGGGTTGGTGAAGGGACAAGTTTGACACTCTGGCTGTGTCCCTGGGGGAAGATTTCTCCATTTTTGTAGGAAGCTTGGTTCACCCTTGGTACAACAGGATATCTGATTAAAAAACTGTATACTGTGATATGTGGTAAATGTCTTGCTGATTTAAATGTAGTTTACTACTTTTTTTGGGATGAGGCTAACTGCCAAGGAGGAACACCACTATTTCTGGTTTTCCTTGCAAGCTCCCAATATACCTCAAGAGAAATAGGGATGTTGTGAAACTGACTTCTGCCAAAAGCGAAGGAATGCTGAATTTGTCATGTGGGACATAAGGAGCAATTGTGATTCTGGGATGTGATCTGTTGGACTGGCTGCTGTGTGAAGTTAGTGGCGCTGGTGGTGTTCTATTTTTAATAGACTAGGTTTAATAGATTAGTAGATTTTTGGTAATAAGGGTAACAATGCTCAGCGTTCCTCATGTCAGTTTTTATGTCTTTATTGAAGGGTGGTATTGACCCAAGCCTAATTAGGAGGGAAAATAGTACCTGGAAAAGCTCAGGTATTAAGTATTTACTACTCTGAGAACAGATCATTCATGCCCCTTAGCACTGATGCTTCAGTACAAAGAGGTGGGTTTGACCTTCTGTTTTCTTAACTGTCAAATACTGTTAGGTACTAACTTATGTTCCTGTTTCCAAAGATGCTTTATTCCTTTTTAAGAAATTCTTGTTGCTCTTATTTTTTCTGAAGAAGCAGAAGAGGTGGTTTCCTACAGAAGTTCACACTTTGCTGGGAAGTAGGGAGATGTATGTTTTCTGTTCAAGCAGCTCAAGTGTTTCTATAGCCCTTTAAAAACATGAGCAAAAGGATTCCTTTTGATCTGAAAATGCCAATTTGTTGAAATGGTGCCATCAGGAATAGATACACAGGCCCATAACAGAATTTCTTTAGAAGGAGACTGATTCTGATATTTAGCCTGCTAGTTCTGTCGAACCATCAATGGCACTTAGGATTGCTTTGATGTTTTACTAACACGGGATTTGAGGTCAGGCTGTTTAAGGTTGAATGTTTAACTGTTCCTTGGGCAGGGCACTTGCTGGGGTAGGACGCCCTGGTATTCATAAACTGGCCAAAATAAAGCCGATATGTAGGTAGGATTGGAATCCTGTGGTCAGCAGGCTACTGGCTGATCTCTGCATGCCTCTCTCTGTCTTGTAGTCAGTGAAGACTTTCCTCCTAAAGAACAGTATTCCAGAAGTGCTTGGAATACAGGGTATAGGCCTCATCCTGATTTATTCATGTGTGAAAGGCTAAAGGCCTATGGCTGTGTCTCCATGATAATCTGACATCTCTCACTTTTGGACCTTTCGGAGACACACCAAAGGCAGAGTCATGGTAAGGAGAACAGGATCAAGATTTTTGCTTGGCCTGTATGTCGTGATTGTCAGTTTAGAAGAATTTAAAGCCCTTCTTTTTTTCTCTTTTTTTAAGCTATATCTTAGCAATTTATTTTAAAGGCTGTATCTTGCAGAAGCAACACTGTATCCATAATGGAATGTTTTAGTAGGCATTTAAAATGTAAAGTGTGAATTCTGTGAAATATTCTTTTAGCTTTCAGAATGAATTTTAAAAGAAAAGGAATATTTTAATCCCATTCCTTTTTATTTTCCATACTTTTCCTATGTGCTTTCTAATGTACCTGGAAGTTAATCTAGAACATACAGTCAGGTTTCTAAGAAAATACTTTTTATTAAAAATTATTTCACATTTCTCAGAAATGTCACTTTTTTTTAGAGTACAGCTTAACACAGCATGATCGCTTTTGAAACATTATAACACAACACAAATGTGCTTCCAGCCACATGAGTAATTCAAGACAGCCTGATGTGTAATTAATGTAGTACTTCACAATGTGAATGCTTTTTAGAAGGAATAAAAATGCAAGTGCAATTTTGCAAGATAATTGACAAGTAAAATGACCTGAAAGGGATGTGATTTGACTGTTACACTGGAGCAAACACTGGCTGTTCTGGGGTTGGTAATGTGTGCCTCACATACTTGCAGACTATGCAGTGGGTGCTGTGGGCAAAGGTGGTGAAGGAATTGATGGCAGAACTGAAGAAAAGGATGACAAATTTCTTTAGTTTGGAAAAGATAATTGGGCGTTGTTTGACGATAACGAAAGAAAAAAGGTTTGCTGGAGTTGGTTATTTATAGCCGAGCAGCTCCAGTATGCTGAGATTTATTTGGAATGTCAGGTAAATAGAAACCTATTTATGCTTGTATCCAATCCTTGGGATTTAGCACGTGACTTTGAGAACTATTTTGTAAAAAAAACCCAAAAAACCCATACTTGAGTTTCATACAGGGAGAAGAAAAAATCCATCTTCAGAATACAATGTCTTGTTAGCTATTGTTAATTGTTTAGTGTTCTGGTAAAAGGGATTATGTCAATTCTCAACAATATCAAATTTAGAAGTTCACTTTAAAAATTCCCAAACCTAAAGAAAATCTTGTAAAGTTCAACTTCCCCAAAAGGGATGAAGGTTAGAGCAGCCCAGGAGAACAGCTGAGTGGTGAGGAGAGGCTGGGGAGAGGAATCACGGGCATTTCTTGGACATGGCGAAACCCCTGCTCAGATTGGATATTCTTTACTTTTCCCTCACAGTCGTTATGTATCATGTGAAACATGGATGAGACTTGGAGAGGCCTCTGGAAGGGAAAATGCTCAGTCTTTCTCAAGGCCTGCAAGCCTTGCCTGGAAGGAGCTGCCCAGCTTCTTGCAGCATTGCTGGTTTAGTGGACTCTGTGTGAGACTGCTGTGGGAAGAAAAGCATCAGGGCTGAGCACCACACTAATATGGGAATGGCGTTGTACGCATCACTTCAGGCTCGAGAACTGGTTTTATCCTAAACCTTGCACACAAATGTTCTTCTCAGTCATTTCCTAGTACCATAAAGCAGCTGCTTTCAGGGCAGGCTTTTGTTCTCACGCATTGCTTCTTCAAATACTGGTAAACACAAGTGTCACATGCAGGTTTGAAAAGCTGGTGTGTCACACTACACATCAAACAGTGTGTTTAGAAGCAAAATACCTACCAAGTAAAGGTGTCTTCTGCACATCTAGCAGCCTAAAAATACACTTAAATAAGACTTCCCTTGTAACAGTGCCAGGAGACTGCTTTTAGGTGCTCAAGGGAATTCTAAGGAAAGGTTGTCTTCTCTACCTGAAACTTTAACATCCCAAGTGTGGGAGAACATTGGGTAATCCCTAGAACTGCACAAATGGTAGCAAATTTAAAAATGGAGAGCACACAGCTGGTATTGTGCTAACATAGCAAAGCAAGGCCTGTGATGGGAGGGTTGTTCTCCCCCTGGCTGACTCAAAGACTATGACCAGCTAATTAGTATTTAGCAATTTAGAGATATCAAAAATGCTGGGTTCTAGAGCCCCCCCCGGATTATAGTGGCTCCGCAAGTTCATCAAAAGACATGTAAACTGGTCAAGAAATAAATGCAAATACGTTTCTGTGTTTCTGGTTTGTGTTCCCCTAACTGTGTACTGAGAAGCAGGGATTCCACTCCCTTTCCCAAGGAGTCCTGTCTTATTTCTGTTTGGCAGTCAAGCAGCTGCAGTCACTAGCAAACAAATTTCTCCTCTGCTGCAGGGCTGAGGTCAACAAAGCCCAGAGTTGGGCTCATTAGAAAGGCTTAAAGATACAAAGAAGTGAAATGTTTCCCCTGACTGTTTTGCTGACTAGGGTGCATTTTAATCCTTTGCATTTTCTGTATGCCACATTCCTGGTTTATGCTCTCCTCACCAGTATGTTCTTTTGTTTGTTTCTCTGAGTGCACCTGTGCCCCTGCGAGGGTCCTGCTGTGCTCATCTCACTCCTGCTGCCCTGCTGCAAGGGGGAAGATGTCGGGAATATGGTGGGCTCTTGTTACAGGTGCCAAAGCTGCTTATTTTACTCTGCAGCTGGCCGAACACACAAGTGTTTGGGAAAGCCAGGAGTGCATGGCCATGTAATAGCACTTGGCTGGACAGCAACCACATAAATAGGAACATGAAAGAAGGATTCAGAGGCTGAGCCTGTTCGAGGCTGTGTTGTCCTGCATCTCACCGAGGGTTCTCCTTGCCATCCAGCCCCAGGTGCTTTCCAGCTGAGGAAGTACATATGGTTGTTGTCTGCTTTTTGTTCTGTGAATAAATTAACAATCACAGTTACTTATATGCTTATTCTGGTGTCTTTGATATGTGAACAGGCTGAGATTTTGTGTGTGCATATGTAGTCAGAAGAAAAATACCTCTAAAGTGAGAAAGATGTTATTTTGGTGGAACATCTGTCTTACTATATTAACATTAGCACTGGCTAGCAAGCCTTAGAAAACCATTTAACTACCTTTAACTCTGTATTTTCGTAGTTAGCAAAGGGTACGACATCTGAATTTTGCTTTGTACTATTCATCCCTCCTGTGTCTTGTGTAGAATTTAAATGCACCTCGTTCTCTGTTATTTTCTGGAATGTCTTAATTTAATTCCCATTCGTTCTCCCCCGTGGCCTTCAAAGAAAAGAAAATAGGTGGGGCAGACAAATTGGAAAGTAGGAAAATGCTCTGTGTCAGCTTTTCTGATTGTGTCAGGTGCACTGCAGAAAAAATAATCTACTTCATTATCTCCTCCTTCAAGTGGAATACTAATCAATATCAAGGACTGAAAGAACAGTGTTTGGCTAATACAGGATGATACTGAGAGTTCACTTTCTAAGTGATCATGTTTTTTAAACAGCAACTTGCATTAACTATTCTAAATATTTTTTAATGTTTAAGTCTTAAAGAGCACTGTGTTATTACTTATGCCCTTGAAAAGGAGATGTCACTGAGCCGTCCTTTAACTGTCTTCTACTCCACCTCAAAAAAATAAAGAAGGTGTTATATAATCTTTTCAGGTTAGATAGAACAAAACCAAAAAGTTTAACATGTAATTTGTTCATTTAGACAGCAGTCATAAGTTCCTTTATTGTAACAACTCTTCTTCCTTCTGCTGTATTTTCCTTTCTGCACCAAGTTTTTCCTCTGTTTGTGTTCATTAGTACATGGGATGTAGAGAACACATCAGTATTAAAACAAGTTACTTTGGATGGATCAGGCAACTTCAAAACCGAAGGAGTGCAGGTATCATTGGGAATATTTTCTGCTTAAGATAGTGTTTTACCCAATGAAGAGCATTTGCACTCACTCTGGCCTAGAATCAGTAGAAATCTCCATCTCTAGAACAAGTAACACACACCACCTTCATTCCTTTTTAATACATTCTGAGCTAAATGTGAGCTCGAGAGATCTGTCCTTCCCATTTATCTCCTGTTTTCAGAAGCAAGGTGATGATAGGAGTAGCCTGGATTGGATCAGGAGATTTAGGCAGGTGACAGCCCACCTTCTTAGGCATATTGTAATTGTAAATTTGGTCCCTTGCTTTCAGTACACAAGGATGAGGATTCATGGCAGCTCACTTTTCCCTTTAAGGCACGTTACTGAGAATCAGCGTTTTCAGAGAGCTTAGTACCCAGCACCTGATACTGTGACAAGTGAGGTCAGATAATTAGTGTTGAAATTCTCTGTTGTTTTGTGTCTTTTTAACTGCCTTCTTTGATCCAGTATTGGGAAAGAAGACTTGAACCCAATTTTAAAACTGCTGATCACACTGTTTCTGTAGCTGGTATCCTGTGGAGGTTAAATGGAGCACCTGTAAATTTTCTGTGGTCCAGTGGCATGTAATTGAATTTTGTAGGTTAATATGCTTTCTGTGATGGACAGTGACTGTCTCTGAAGAGTTTCTCTGGCCAGCAAACAGACCAAAAGACATACAGTTGTAGGCACAGAATATCAGATGTCATCTTGATGCTCAATATGAAAGCATTTGTCTTTTTGCATGGAGGTTTACATCCCTCCCTAGCTGGCACACCTACAAAGGCCATCAGGAGGTAGCTGTTGTGTTTGGTCTTGCCCTCCCTTTATGGATCATTGCACAGCTGTAGGGAATGTGTGCTGCAGGACAACCTTAGACATGGAAAATGATGTTTGAGCGGTGCCCTTGTCTGTGTGTCTGTCTGTGCCTGCTTTGTGCTTAACAGAGTGAGCAGGCAGCTGCTGATGCCCAGCCCGTGATGCTCTGGCAGGGACCCTCTGGGGAGTGTTCACTGCTCTACAGATGATGATGATGATAAGGAAGTTACTTTAATTCATCATGCCCCTGTTATTGGGCTGACATCTCGTTCTGCCCATTCTTTAAAAATGGCCTAGAATTTACGCCTTGCATCCTGTCTGGTACAAATTGCAGCCATGAAGGTAAAACTCTCCAGGTCTCTCCCTGAACTATTGAAGATCTCTCTCTGTAAGATCACTCTTGAAGAAGCAAATATTTCTTTCTTAGGAGATTGTGTTTCCTGTATCTGCCCTAGAAGAAGATGTCTACATCCCTGTTCTCAAAGGATACTTTGCCACAGGAAGAGGTGTTTATTTTCTCTACTTTCTCTCCTTCAGTACCAGCTTCACGTGGCTTAATCCTCACTAATGACTGCAGCTTGGCCCTGTGCCATGAATCCACCTATGTCTGTAGACTTCAACCCTCCCCCCACCCCCCAAAAAACCCCCAAAACAAAACAAAAAAACTGTGAAGAATATTGGAAATCTAGCCAGAAAAACCCTCTTTAACTTCCTTGGCAGAGAGCCTGGAAAGGAAGAGAGAACACAGAATCAAAATAAATTACAGGATTCAGAAGTGCATTAAATTAGCCCTAAGAAATTGCTTTCTCTTGGTATTAGTGAGTAGTGGTAATTTGAAACACTTCAGCCCTGGTCACTTCGTTATTTTAAAAGAAATGGAAATCGAGATGTAAGAAAAGAAACCTTGAATAATAGGGCCTGTGGTTGCATTGTCAAGTGGTGACTTAAACTGAAATGCTTTGGTTAAGATGGGACAACCAAGTGAAGAGTTAATTCTAAGAGGTGTAAAAGGAATCATAAGATAGTCTTGAAGGAATTTCTGGAGATTCTGTTGTCAATCCCCTTACTCAGAGCAGGGCCAGTGAAGATAAGGTTGCTCACAACCTTGTCAAATTAAATTCTGAGTATTTTAAAGGCTGCAGATTTCACAATCCATGGGGGTTTCAGAGGGTGAGGTGCTCGTTTCTCAGCATAGATCAGAGAGAGGAGAGGTTTGATCACAGAGTTGAATCACTCTTCCTATTTTCCTTCCTCACAGGGTTTTAGGACAGGAGTGCATTTTGGTTTTGCTTTGGTTTGGTTTTGCCCCAGTTAATAAAGTAATACAACCTGCGTCTATGAAAACAGAGAAGTTCAAATTGCAGATGTTCATTGTTTAAATCAGTATTGTCTGGCCATTGTTCAAATGGTCCTACCATGCTATTTGTCTTCTCTAAAGGTTAGGAATCCCCCCAAAGACGTTTTGTAGGTTCAGTATAATGCAATCACTAATGGTCAGTGCGTGTGGACTGACTGAGCCAGGCAAACCTGATCAGGTTATTTGGCTGCTGTGCTCATCAACTTCAAAAATAATTCCAGCTAGGAGCTTGAAGCTCCCCCAGTACAAGCATGAGAGCTGTTACAGAGCTCTTCTGGCTGCAAAGATCTTTCCACCAGGTTAGGCTGCATCTGCATTTGTTTTTTCCAAAAATTGACCGTAACTGGGAAAAATAACTCAGAAAGGACAGTAATTGTTGTAGGTTTCTCCATGCCTCAGTGGGAAAAAAGACTGTATTAACAATGAAAAGTCGTTTATGGAGTATGCAGCACAAAGATGATCTTCTCATTTCCTGTAGGTGAAGATAATCCTGTATTTATTGTGCAAATGTGTAATCCTAAGGGTAAGGATTTGCTGCAGAAAGAGAAATATTCACCTCAATGCAATAATAAGAAATGAAAGAATATATAAAATTAAATAATGAAAAATGACAAACTCTTCACTCCTCACAGTTGTATACGGTCATTAATTGTGGATTGATTTAAATATACCAGAATCAAATTCTTCCTGCTCGTGCTTTTCTTATCATTAAATCCTTAAATGAAGAGAATTTCTAAGGATGTACCATAAAGGTTTTATAAATATTTATAAATATTAAAGCTTTTAATACCACTGGAACATGGTAAAGTCCAAGGGGTACAGATTTGAAAAGGACATTCTTTGGTTCTTGTCTGTCATATTGAGTTTCTGAGTTATTCTTTATTTACTTGTTCATTTATTGATTGATTTATTAATTGTGCCCTCTATATATATTTCACTGGCTGTGATAACAGAGGAGCCTTTCAGGATTTGTTTTCCAATATTTACCTCTTTGTCCTCTTTGATGGCTTTATTATAAGGGCTAGGGGAGACAGTCTGTTTTCCAAAAGTTGTCTGGATCAGCATCCTGTTGTCTTGGAATTTAGAGACGTGCTGCATAATGAATGCAGTGCCACAATGGAAGAGACACATGAGTGGAGGTTAGAATTTTTTGAGCAGAAAGGAACAGTGTACACATTCCTGTTAGTACTGGGGGAGAGAAATGAGTCTCCGGAGAGTCATTCAAAGGAAGTCTTTGGAAAAGAAAAGTGGCACATTCCCCTGTAGTTCATAGGAAGCAAAAAGAACTAATCAGTGCTCTGTCACATCAGAGAGGGCAAGTAAATGTCGAGACCTTACTTCAGGAATGTCACAGGCTGAGGGATCTCTAGTTTTTTATCAAGGGTATCACTTCAGTGCAAGTACGAATTAGAATTGTTGTACTTACTACAGGACAGTTGTTCTACCTTTTTTTTTTTCCCCTCTCTAAAACATACCACAGTTTCTTTTGGTTTGCTTTTTGGGATTTGTTTTGCGCAGAATGTTGCTGGCAGTTTTGTCAGCGCGGCTGACCTTTGCAACTAGGAAGTATTATCATATGCCAATGTAACCTACAAATAAGTAACTTGAGGGAAAGAAGAACTTCGAGTTTGTTTATATGAAAAATAAATGAGAGATTATTCGCAAAGAGAGATCCAGCGTAAGTTTAATTGAATATATTTACATTTCGAATGCAAAAGATTAATAACAGTAAATTTAAAGATTTAATGTGCAGTGGTAAGTTGTCTTTCACCGAGAATAATGAGTTGGAGAAATTTGTGGAAAAACAAAATACTATTTCTCTGGGATGCCCACAATGCTCCCTGAATTTTTATGATGTATTTCAATTTGCCTCTGAGGTAGAAAAATCCTATCCTTAGCAAAAAAGTATTCTTATTTTAAATCTGGGGAATTGAAACATAAGGTAGACTCCTTTCCTAAGGTGCAGGAAGATGTGTGTTAGAGAGCAGAAGGTGGCAGCTTGGTTTCTCCTGTCCCAGGCTGGAAGGCTAACCCCCAAATTTATTTGAGACTGCAGTAGAACCTGGTTGGTTTGGTTTAAGCAAATTGTTGTAGATTCTGAGAGCAGTTGCTATGGCAGAATGAATTTCAGTGCAGTCCAGACTGCTCTGCCTCTCATCTCTGTAGGTTATATCCAAGAGTACTGATCTTTATGGGAAGCTGGTTTCATATTCCCAGTCTGACTAATGTAAGGGTAGTTTTAGGCTCTACCCACTGCACTGCAGTGTGTTGTATAAACATCCCCTAGTATACAAACCTACCACGTTTTGTGGAGTCAGAAAACACGCTTTTGCATTCTGTCTCCTTAATTTATTAAGTTATGAACTTGAGAATTCAGCCAGAATCTCCCAGTTCTGCCACAGATGTGTAACATTGCTCAGGATAGCTATTTCTATGTGCCCCGCAGTTCTCCTGCTCTAAATGTTTCCTTCTCCTGGACAGCACCACAATTCATGTCTGTTAAATGCCCAGAGCCAGGGGAAGACAGCCATAAAAATACACCTCTAAGTACCTTTAGACCATTTAGGCTTTGCTGCTTTGAAACAGCTCTGACTGCTTTATTGCTATTAAATAGGGAATGAATATTGTACAGTGGCTAAGTGCTGTCATATCTAGAAATGCAGCTCTAGGAGAGAGCAGGGAAGGATGAAAGCTTGATATTTCTCTTGTTTCTTGTTTTGAAACAGAAAAATAAGTTTGTTATTTTTGCTTGAAAAATAATCTCAATTCGTGACTTCTAGAATAAGCGTGCCTTATGCTTGTCGCTGATGTGATTTTGCTCAGGTCAAGAATAGTGTTGTCAAATAAATATATTGGTGAGTTTTCCACCTTTCATTAAATCTTTGATTGTTATACTTCGTTGCCTGAAATTATTTGTTTCTTCTGCCACCGTAACAGAAACGATCAAAGTTTTGAGAGAGAGTATTAATTAATAACCTTCATGTAACCCAGCTGAACGTGGGTTGGCCAGAAAGCTCTGTGTGCACAGACACACATACACACAAACAGATAGGCAAATTCCAAGGAACAAAGTGTTAATAAAGGGGTACTCTGGAGCCATGAATTAAAGTTATGCAGCATTTAGTGGCTCTCTGACTTAAATAACTTAAAGTTGTAACTTATTTTGAACCCCTCTGTCCTTACCTCGGTTGGCTAAAGCCTCCAGGAAATGGAATTTGCAGGCCAGCTTGTTTCAGAACAGAGTAAACAATTATTTTAAAGGATTAGGGAATGGACAAATTTTCTTCTCCTTATGTGTTGTTATGGATAATCTTTCTGGAGTCTAAAACCCTACAGAAGTGATGGAAAAATGATCTGTGACTGTATGGCTGAAGTGATTGATGAGAATATAGGATATTTCATGCTCCTTTTGTTTTTTAATCCAGACCATGTGAAAGAGTTAAGCTGTGTGTCCATTGCTCAGCAATCTATGCAAAATAAGGCAGTGCATGTTTTACAAACCATAAAACCTTTGTGAAAAGGTTATTATATTTTAGAGCTATTAAGTATTACAAATACTTATTGTTGCACCAATGGATGAGGGAACCTCTTAAAGCCAGACTTACAGCATTAAAAAATATTAGTCTGAATTTGGAAAGGAACCACCAGTGGATACCTTACAAGAAAAGGCTTACACAATCTCTAGCAACAAAAACTTAATAAAATAAAGAACTTGGAGAAGAGTTAAAAATAAGACAGACCTTCTGATGTTGTATGAAGAAGAATTTTCTTGTTCTCCCAAGAGACTGAGTTAGTTCATTCAGGAAGCTTTTTCATGCTTCATCAACAGATCTGTGACATTCATTTCGTTATCAGCTTTCTGTTTTCCTGAGCTCCAGTGACAATGTTACATCTGAAAGCTCCTCATCTTTTATTAGAATTTTTGTGCATTATCCTATGTAAGACATTCATTAACACATAATGCAGGATGCAAATGAATCTAATAAATTAGCCCATCACATAGCACAAAGATAACAGATCTGTCTCAATAGCCTAATGTTTGTAAAGTCTGCCAGCATAGGCACTGAGATTAGACTTCTGTGCTGAGAGTTGCCATGAATTTCCAAGTAGCTGTATAATTAAGCAGAGTCAGCAGTAAAGTTTTGATCATGCTTTGTTTGCTTTTTTATTTTTTCTTAATCACTAAAGTCAAATAAAAAAAAAAAGCTTGTGAGTGTGATATTCTTTGCCCAATAGCTATTCTTTAAAATTATGTATTGTTTCCCTTTTTCATATGTTCCGTTCCCAACCAAGAGTATCATGGAGCTATAGTTTAGGATGCTTCCTCAGAAACTCACCCTAAAGTGATCTGGGTTTTTCTTGTCCCTTGACTGGTATTGAGAGGCTTAAAATCTTGGACTCTTATTAATTGATAAAAACATATTTTGCATTTCTACATTTCTTGCCTTGATGTCAATGTTTGAAAGGAAGAAAAAATTCTTTTAGCTGAATAGTTTTGAGAATAAAAAAATGCCCCAAACCAGATCTCTGGAGTTGAAAGCCTTCTAATTACCCAGGCAAGAGCAGAAATTACGTTTCATGAATCATTCAGAACAAGCATACTTTTAATCTTCCTGATTATATTTTTTAGTTGGTATGCTGGAAACACCCTCCTTCCTCAGTTCATTTTCCTGGTGATGAGTTTCTGTCTGCTAGAACCAGAGCTGAGCTGCTCCTTCTTCCCTGGCTCTGAAATGTTCATATTTTTTCACTTGATTCTTTAATCATGGCAAATCTGCAGTTTTTTAATGGAAAGGAAACATGTCATCTTCAATGTTAAAGTGATGCATGATTATATCACTATTGATTTGCAGTGAGCAAACCCTTTAATTTAGCATATTTATATTTGTATGAAGTGCAGTTGAACTTTTGCTGTACTTAATTTGGCGATAGCCTAATTATACAGTTCAATGCAATCTAATAATCCAGGCTGGAGTACAGGACAGTAGAAGATTTTTCTTTGTGATTTAGCTGGCAGCAAACACTAATCTTTGTGGTTGTTATCAGAGAAAGACATCTGAATCTATAGCAGTATTTGTCTTTTCCTGGCACTCAATTCCTGCCTCCTCCGTGTGTCAGGGTTTTGTTTATCGTTTCCGGTTGTTCTGGGCTCCAGACATTCATCTTCATTTCTGTGTTTTTTCCCTTCCCTCCGTGACTCACAGCAATAACTTATTTTCCTTTTAGGCTGGTAAACAACACGCTGATGTGTATTCCGAATGTGATGTAGGACATTGCTGGTAGATCAGAAGCAGTGACTCAGCTTTCTTTAGCCAGCAAGTGGCCAGTTGCTGATTCACTTTGACAAACCTCTGCTTTATAGTGAACACTGACAAATTTGACAGTATTTAAGGGACTCCTGAATAAAATCACGTTTCTTTTTATATTCTTTAAAGTCTGATACAGGCACAACTAGAGGGAGAAAAAGTCTGTTTAAAGAGTGACCTTGATCATTTAAAAGAGTACATTCTGTGATCTAAAAGAAATTTGGATGCTACTCCAGTGTGAGAAGATACCTAATGACCTGACTTCATTCTTGGCATAGGTAGTGAGTAGTTAAATCAGTAATACAATTATCTCTCCTTGCTTTATGACTGTACTTCATATATTTATATAAAAATTTATGGAGAAGATTCTCACTTGTTTTGCATGTGTGCGTATTTTTGTGATTTGTGGCACAGAGTGCTCTTTAAGACTGCATAAAACCAGCCTTTACTAATAAACCTGGACCTCTAATTACTACAATGCAATTTCCCCCCATTCCTCCTCCTTTCTTTGTCTAGTGACTAAAAAGTGATGAATCCAAGTCATCAGTCATCACCAGCATCAGCCTGTTCCGGTAGCACTTTATATTTCTATTCTGCTATTCCTGCTGATATGCTTTAGATGAAAGCCTTAATAACAACAGAAATTAGAACAAGGGGAGTCACAGTGACTTCTAGAGACAGACAGTGTTAATTTATTTCATGATTCCCCCTCACTTGCCTTCTGAAACAGGAAGACTATAATCCTTCCTTAGCAGGATAGAACCTTGCCTGTCACTGGTATCTAGAGAGGCTGGTCTTAAAGCCCTGTATGTTTTAAGATTACAAATAGGATAATGCTGTGAGTATACAACCTTAATACATGAAGGTGGGCAGGACTAATCAGATAAGAAAGAATGGGATTTTATGCTTTTAAAATTACCACTTACTATTCTGCATTTTTTTTTTTTTTTTACTGCAGGTAAATGCTACTATGAACTTAAAATAATATGGTCATAGTTAGATTTTTTGGTAAGGGAAACGTGCTGCTGGTGACAAATTTAAATTGAAGAAGGACTATTTTTTCATTAAAAATAGGGTTTTTATTAAATAAGAATTGGATGTTATGCATGGATTCAGGATACAAGAACTGGTAGAGTCAATACAACTGAAGTAGGCCAAAGTTATGCCACAAGCCTGACTTTTTCCTAGTTCTTTTTTTCTTCTCTACTGAACAAAGTAACATTTCCTGAAGGGAAAATGGAAATTTATACTTGGGTATGTTTCTAAATCTCTGGCTAGATTGCTTGGTTTGCTATACCAAGTGTTGGTCTTTCTTTCTTTGCAAATGGGTATTGGAAAGGAAGTTTCATCATCCAATGTTGGATATGCAGCAGTGTCTATTGATAGCTGCTCCTCTTGGAAAAGCTTTTTGTTCATAGGGAAGAAGGTCATCTGATCTCATCCGTTCGAGACTGTTGAAAAGCACCTTAGGAAAAGCTTGGTATGTCACACCAGTTCTGAAGCCTTGTAGCCTTTCTGAATTGCTGTTCATTCCTGAAAGATTTTCACTGTTTTGCCATTTGTGCTTCGTAGACATTTACCTTTCGGGCTCAGTAAATGCTTTCCTCATTTTCATACCTCTACAATGACACCACTACTGGACGAAATTGAAAAGAAATGAAAAATTGGAAAAAAATATATTGAAAAAAAAGGTGAAATGGTGAACTACATCTGTTTGAGTGAGTAAGTACAGAAAGGATAACCTAATAAACTACAGAGTACCTCCAGAACAGTTCACTGTCAAGGAGCATCTTAGGATGTCCTTTTGTGAAGTATTTGTGGAACCTCAACAACAGAAAACTATCACAGGGCATGAGATGTACTCTGTTGCAATGAGATTCTACTCATTGCACTACTATAAACAGAGCAGTTCCTGGTGAACTGTAGGAATCTTAAATCTTTAGATTTGGATTTTCAGAACTACCTGTAACTTTTCTGACTACACATTTTATTTATTCTTGATCCCCTAAAATGAATGAATGTCTAAAATAAACCAGCATTGCTTGACTGCAGTTGGTGAATACATATATTTTGGGGAATTTAAAAAGCGGTGACCAATTTTGTTTAAAATAGTTACATGGATAGTTTGTAATTTACCCGTGGGTTTCCTTCCAGCTTTCTGTTTGTCTCAAACAGTTGTTTCAGCTTGTCTCTCTTGTATTTTATTGGCTGTTACACCTTGTGAATTATCTTTATTGGGAAATGCCATTTGTTGTGTGTCTGTACAGGGCCTAGCACAAACAGGGCCCAGCCTTGTCAAATCTCTGGTTGCAAACAGCAATATTAATAATTAAAAATGGCACAGGAGAATTGGATTGAGACTGGAGTTTGTATGAAACATAACATTATGAATGTAATAAAAGACAGTCTTTAACATATAAATGGGTTTCAGAAGATACAGCGTAATCAAATTCAACTGCATTTTTTAGTACTTTTCATGTCATGTCTCCCAAGGTACTTTACAGCACAATAATCATGATTAACTCCGGATTTAATCAGTGAACTAGTGCAGTAATCCACAAAGTGGGACAATGAGTTAGAAGAGCTTGATGTTGGTGAGGACCCCAGTGACCGTGCTGTAATTCATGAGGAGATGTCAGTGAAACCCATCAAGGCTGGGTGTGGCCGAGTACTTGGGGAGGCCATTCCGTATTTCAGGGAAGCAGCTGGAACAAAGTCCATTTCTTTGATAGCATGGTAATCCGAGGATGGGAGGTTTGGGATGTGTGCTTTGTTTTAGGGTGATACTGAGAAACCATAAGAGGAATTTATACCCCATTTTTTGGTTTGCTTCAGTTTTGCTTTTGTAAATGTTTGTGAGTGCAAATATCTCTCAAATGTGAACTCTGTGAATTGCAAGTACTGGTTTCTTGGCAACCACATCAGGGCTTTGCTATTTGCAGCTAGAAAGGAGGGTGCATTTTAAAACAGTCTGCCAATTTAGAGGTTTTGATGGCATTCATGGTAACAAAGCTCTTATGGCTCGTGTTTAATCTTGCATTCTTAGTCCTCAGACCCATAAGTACACTACACCATTGATGTAGTGAGTTTCAAAGCAAATTTGAATCACTTAAGTTTTTTCTGCTTATTAGAAGACAGGGTTTGAAATACAAACTTTCCTATTAAGGATGTTTCCTACCAGGTGGGTTAAATAAACTACTTGTATAGAGTGTTTCGGATGGATAATGATGGGCACTCTCCATGTCACCTGGAGATGATGATGAGCTGAGGAGAGTTCCTGTGTACACTCCTTGGGAGAGGAGGGAGAGGTTGTTCAGGTATAGAAGGGAACAGCCTGGGGGGTGTAAAGGGTATTTGATGCAGTGATCTGACCCATAACATTTCAAGTATAGTTTTCCTCTTCTTTCTACCTCCCTCCTTCATCTTACTGCCTCAAATCTAGGGAAAGTATTCGCTGTCTTGGATCTCTGTGGAGCACAGATAGTGATGAATATCAGGCAGAGCAGGCAATAATCCAGTTGCTAGGGTCCAGATGCCTGATATGCAAGCAGTACAATTTCAAGTCTTAAATATATTTTTCTTTGCCATTGTATATGATTTAAATAAATCGTTCTTAAAAAGTAATACTGTCTGTGAAGAACTCATTTTAAGTATTTATTCTGGTGAACAATTAGAATGATTTATGTTAAGAACGTGTTATTGCTGTCTGAGCAATGCAGTTAGTGGTTATGGGAACTGGCTCTGATTTTACAAGATATTGGTTCTGCTGGAGTTCAGGTGAAGAAAAGAGAAAGGTCAGTGAAAGGAGGAAAACGAGGTATTTTCATTCTCTTTTTGCGGATGTTGGTGCAGGCTCTAGAATGCATGTTCTAAATGTGAGTTGGATCAAGGTTTTAGACTGTGAGCTTTTAGGAAAAGAGAGTTTCTAAATTATGCCGTGAGGGATTTATACCCTACTTTGGATAAAGGTTGTATAGTACTAATAAAACAGCATAATTGTCATGACGGCATCCAAGTTTCTTATAAAGCTACTTATTTTGTGGCACTGCAATATAAATGCCCCAGCACATTTAACAAATGTAAATGAATTGACCTTCCTGTGCCTTCAGAGAGCAGATAATTTTCATACAGATAAAGAACCCCAAACAGAAGTTTGTAAAGGAGTTGCCAGGCACTTACAGGGGAGGTCACAGCTGGGAACCAGGTTTCATTCTTCATGGCCCTGACCAACCTTTCCTCACTCTACCCTCTTCACTCTCCTTTAGCCCAGTTTCTGGAGTTAGGCCCCTTCGAAGCATGGCTATTTTTAATTTTTAAATTTTTTTTTCTTAGTCTTAATACAATTTTTCCTTCTATGAAATGGGGAGAGCAGTGCTTATATAACTCTCGAAGGGTTTAGTAGTGTTGTCTGGTTCAAAGATGCAGAACTTCTTGAGCTAGAGAACTGGCTCTACTTACATATCTACACAGTGAAGAAGAAATTAATACTCCCTTCATACCTGGAACTTCTAATGTCTGCCTGGACTGCTGATGGATGCAGCCACTGCATCCTTTCTTTCTCAAGCTCACTCTGCATGAAGCGAACTTTTACCTATATATTTATTATTTATTAAATAAAACATTTATTATTTTTCTTATTATTTTCAGAATCTCTTGACACAATTACTAAATTTTATATGCTTATGGGTATGTTAGTTTGTGCAGATAAGACAGAACAGTAAAGGTTTCAAGTTTTAGAGTTAGAATAAAATCTAGCTACATATCACAAGCAGCATACCCAGATGAAGTATCTATTGTGCTAAAACAAGTAGTGTCACTTTTTCCTACTTCCTCCTGGAGAAGGACTGTGTTTTTGAGATGAAATCCAGCATCTCAAATGAATTTTTTATATTACTTGATGTAGCAGGATTCATTTTCTCCGTCATCTAATGGATCATGTTTATTGAATCGGACAAACTCGAGAATCTGAGCTTTCAGATGTGGAAGGCAAAAAAGTGCCTGTGTTTGTTTGGCATCATCGATTTATCAAGACTTTCATCTTGTGCAGATACTTATGGGTTGAATTTCCATCCCTTTGTGAAAGTTCCATTATCTTAAATCTTTAAAACCCAGTATTGAGGAAAAAATGACGTTTAGGAAAACCACCAGAAATATTTTACAGAGATTTTATAGGAATGCTATAAAGTAAATGAGTGGTTATTGTGTTTCTGTACATTATTTTGATTCAGTGACTATAGAGAATATGACTTCTTGAAGGAAAAAATAGCTTTGATCAAGTTTTAGCAAGGTGAGTAACAAAACTTCTGCACTTCTGCCTCTCTTAAAGATGTGGATACTCAGCTCTTTGGGCTAAAGAAAGATCTTTTCTTCTGCTGAGGAGAGATTTTTGCATTGACAGCAGTTCTTCTGGTTGAACTGTCTGTCTGGTAGTGTAAAGACTGATTGCTCCCATCACCGTAGGACAGAAACCTGCCTATTTTCTCCTGCCACTCTCCTTTGTGAACACTGTGGAATATTGCAGCTCCCCAGCAGGAAAACTGACCTTGTTGCACTGAAATCAGCTGGGAGAGCTACCACTGACTGCAACAGCAGCCGGGTCAAGCCCAGGGTTAAATTCTTTTTGCAGATACCTTGAATCCAGCAGTGTTTTGTTCCAGGGTTTCAGGCAGCTTTACCCCTGCCATGGATAGGGCAGGAAAGGAGGGCGTTTGGGGGTGGGCAGGACATGCCACGCGCAGAGCAACGAGAGGCAGCTGTGAGGGAGCCTGGGGAGGGGAATTGGCCTCACCTGGGGAGGGGAATTGGCCTCACCTGGGGAGGGGAATTGGCCTCACCTGGGGAGGGGAATTGGCAGCACCTGGGGAGGAGAATTGGCAACACCTGGTGTGGAGGTGGCCTTGCTGCAGCAGAACAGCGAGGGTCTTCTGGAGAGGTGGTTGTCTGCCTCATGCCTTTCTTCCTGCCTTTCTTCCTTCAAACAACAGCTCTCAGGTCAGATTTCTGCATTTTAGGAGTTGATGGTATAGCTTATCTCTGTGGGTAATAAATAAGGGTTACTTATTTTCTTTATTTTGGGTCACTTTTGCTTATTGTGAGCATATATTTTTTGTATCTGTTAGGAGACTTGGTTGGTGTTTGTGTGAGCTAGGCAAGACATGAATCCTTTCCAGGACTGTATCAGAGTGAGAAGATCAGTGTGTAGAAAGTATCTGGGCTGGGAAGATTTAAGCCTGTTAGAAGACTGACAAAAATGTACCCATGTTTCAGACCTAGCCCCCTTGTCAGGGGATTGTTACTTACCTGGTATTTAGGTCTGTCTGGAAACCATGGGCAGGTAACTGTTGTGCCTGCAAAAAGGCAATTCTATTGCATGTCCAATAACTGCATGTAATATTTTAAAGTAAAATTCTCTAGTTTTTCATACTGATTGATTTAATGCAGCTTGGCTTTTGCATTGCATTAACAAATTTTAATTGTTGTTAAACCAAAACCAGATTGAGGTTTTTGTGTGTTTTGTGGAATTCTGGCTCATGGGACTGATATTGAAGAATGTATGCTAGAAATTACTTTGCATTTGTCTGTTTTTGTTCTGGGTGGCAGATATTACACCCTGTGCTCTATGGATTCCTTCTCTCTTGCTTGTTTTATGAAACCCTTTGCACCTGTGAAAAGTGGGTATAAAAGGCAAGGAGCAAAATCTAACTCCACTGGTGCTTACCGGTAAGAAACAAATACAAATTGAAAGACAATACATTGATATTCATGGTTCTTTTTCTGTAACAATATCCCCTTTGGAAAACTAGAGGATATATACTTAGGAGGATGGTTGGAAAGGCTTGGCTATGCAACTGCTAAGCTCTAGTATTAGGAAACAAAGACCAAATATTTTTTAAGGCGCCAGCTGAATCTTATTGTGGTTTTTAATTAGGTACAGCTCTCTCACTTTTTAACAGACACTTCATTTTTATTCTGCCTCTTCTAGAGACTTTTTTCATACAAATTACAAGGATTTGGAATGAAACAAGGTGTGTGCTCTGGGGCTTTAATTGCTAGCTGTTAGTAAACAGAAGTTTCTTTTCATTAACTTATTGCAGAGGTTTCTGATTAACCATTCAGGGGTACAGTTTGCTTTTGTTTGGGGGGACTGTTTCACCTTTTGTGCATGCTAATGGCGCACTTTGAATTACAAGGATTTATTTCAGAGGCTGCAAAAACTGTGAGATACCTATCAGCTGAAAGGCAGCTCAGTGTTCCTAAACTACCAGTGTGTAAATGAACTCTTAGATTGTATTCTTTGGGCTCTGTGAAGTGCTGTAGGGTGCTCGTTTCCAGCTGTGAAGGATTACTGTTGATCCCACTAGCTCATCTAGAGAGAGGTTTTTATTTTAGCTCCCACTTTGAATGACTGATTCGTGTCTTGATGGGGCATATACATAATTGTAATCCATTGATTACTTTATTTCATACTGTTCATATGCAGTATTGATTTATCAGCCGTAAACTTTCATCACTGTCATCTCTGAAAGCTCTTATCTGCAATGTCTCAAATAATGAGATTTTATACTGCTGTTACCTGTCTCTGGTGTGCTAGAATGGGTTGCTTTACCTCCCCAAAACCCATCTTTCCTGAAGGATGCAAGGAGCAATGTGTGCAGTCGTCAGGGGTGGTTACTGGAGCTGCCTGTTTTGAAGTTTGTTGTTTTTTTTTTTCCCTATTAGACAAGTTTACTGCCATTAGAATCCAACCTTAAGTAGCTCTGGGAAGGGAGAAAGGAGAATAATTAAATTAATGGTGAGTGATCTGCAGACTGCCCTTGGGAACTCTAGCCAAGCCTTCAGCTCCCAATAAAAAACCCTTTTCTACTTCACACCCAGAGCAGAAATTGAGGTATCTCCTCTAGCCCTAAAATAAGGAGAAACAAACTCAGCTAGTTGAAATCCAGTCTGAGCCAGGGGTTTCTTGAGGGGTTGCCTCAAGTAAGGATGCAATTGCTCGAACACTATGAGTTATGTTAGAGATTTCTGCTTTCTCTCTTCCCTTCTTCACTCTTGATTTCCATGACTTAACATGTTCCCTCGTGTATTTATGCAGAATTTCAGGGCTGAGCATCAGGTGCCACCCAGGCATTCCACAGCCCAACTAGGGCAGTATATTAACAATGGATTTTTGGATATACTTCAGCACAAGAGGTTTGAGCTCCCGGAAGCTGTGTCTTGTCCAGAAGCTGAGGCATAACATGCTTGAATAAACAAGTATTTTATTTTTCCTATGTGCTGTGCCAAGTAATTTTAAAATTAATAATTTTTGATTAAAATTCCAAGTTAAATCGTATTTTTTAAAGTAATTTCATCGGACTTTTTCTTCTTAAACTTAATGAGTCAGCCATAAATCTATGTTGATAGGGGAGCTCTTGCAAAGTTTTTTTAGGTTTTATCCGTAACACTCTTAGTACTTTTAAGACTGAATATATTCATAGTTATAGTCTTAGGCCAAAGGTGTAAGCGTATTGTTTTAGCCTTCTAGACAAAAAAAAAAAAAGTTTTTTTTCACAAATCAAGCTGAGATTGGTTAGTCACTTTTTGTAGAGATTGTAAAAGCTGAAGCCTGCATGTGGAAGCCGATGTTTATGATGCAAAGACTGATAGCAATACACCTTCAAAGAAGTTTGAGCTCTTGACATAATAGCTCTTTGCAAGTTCATCTTGGACTGATTTCATGCTTTAGAAGGTGAGACATGGCTCGTGCAGTGGAGAGCCAGGTGGATGGAGTGTGTTAGGGGCCGGGATGGAGAGCCGGGCCGGGGGTGTTAGGGGCCGGGGTGGAGAGCCGGGCCGGGGGGGTTAGGGGCCGGGGTGGAGAGCCGGGGG
>VZRR01010225.1:105712-164663 GCA_013398015.1 Oreocharis arfaki
GGGAGGGCTGTGTTAGGGGCTGGGATGGAGAGCCGGGCCGGGATGGAGAGCCCGGCGTGGTGTGTTAGGGGCTGTGTTGCTCCTGCCTTTTGACCCGCTGGGATCGAGCCTCTCCTTCGTACTTCTCAGCACAGGTGAAAGCTGTGAGATTGTTTTATTTCTTGCACTAATGCAGGTGGAGATCTGCACATTTTCTTGGGGAGACCTTCCCCCCCCCCAAAAAATGGTATCGCAACAGGGACTTAAGTGTGTGGGCGTGCAGATGTGAGCTTAAATCACTGGGCTAATTTTGAAACTGGTCCCTGCTCCAGTTAGTGCCTTTTGGTTTGTGTCATGAAGCAATTTCAGACTTCACAAACCAGGCTTTTTCAAATTAAATTCAACAGGAAGATGCTCTCCAGGAGTGCTTCTGAAGCTGATAAGGGGCAGTTCGCTCACAGCACTGGATCAGTGCTAGTCCCAAGCAAAGCCCTGTAATCCTATTCTGGGAGCACTGGGTGATCAGCAGCAGCTGGTTCACTGCTTAGAGTGCAAGATCTCCTCACACTGTTTTAAGTTACTTGCTAGTATAGATAAAGCATGGGAATTAATTTTTTTTTTTTAAAGGAGGGTGTTTTTTGGACTGAAGTTGAGGGATGGAGGAGAAGTGTTAAGTGTCTATTGAGACGAACTTAAAAGATTAGAAGTGCTTCTCATTTAAATAAAACTATTTATACTTGGATTTTATTATTTTAATAAGGATAAATGAAAATCTTGCCTTTCTTACTGTTCACAAAGGACAAGGGATGATTATGACAGCACTACTCCATTAGACAGTAGTCAGTGAAACATGTAGGGCACTTCCCTAAGATGGGAGAAACATCTTTTAATCTCTTCTTTGATGAGACTTAAACATCTCTCAACTCTTTCAGGAACAAGGTAAATGCCGGCTGTGTAAGTGATTGGGGGTGGGGTGGTTACTTTGCTTTCAGCATTTCCCACAGAAGGCTTCCACTTTGCATACAAACGTGTGTATGTTTTCTAGACTAAGAGAGTGAAGGAGAATGACTCTAGCCCCTGATGATGGACCCTCAGGTCCAGTCTGAACTCCAGTCCTCTGGTGCAAAATGGGGCAGCTTCAGCAATTTGCGTTGCACCCGTCACGTTCTTAGTAACGAAGAGTAATATGAGCGCCACTTTTAGGACTGTGTTGAAAAGAATATTTAAAGAAAGTGATAGTTTGAATGCCATAAGATTAAGCAAGTGCAGATGAGGGGGGAGGGTGAGGCAAGCCCCAAACTCAGTAATTAAGGTTATGTGAATGTATCGCTTTCATCTTCCCTTCTACTGTTCCAATTTTACTCTTCATCACATTTTATGGATTCTTTTTAATCTGTCTCCTGGGTGATATATTTTTTTTTCCTGAGAGCTTGTTGTGCCATTGTGACTGTGGGGGATAGTGTGCCATTTCTCCTTTCCTGCCACTATTTATTCACAAAGATGAATTGTGATTTTTGTGTGCTGTTGCTAGTTTGAGAGCATGCCAAAGTCTTTTAGGGTTTGACATGCCTGGTGTCCTTTTGCTGCGGGGCTGGGCTATACCTTTTGCAGTGATGAAGAGTTATTTGCTGTAGGGGAAACAGGAATCTAACATACTGGAAAAATCACATATACTCATGATATTAGCAGTTTTTGTAGGTCTTTTGTATCTTAAAATAGCATGAAAACTGTGAAAGGAGCACTAGATGAAAGCACTGTCAATTGAAATATGAAACTATGTATTCTCAGCGGAAGTTACAATAAAGTCTTGTCATAAATGATGCATTTTTTATGCAGAAGTGAAATTATTTTTTGTCTCTTAACATAGGATGCTACCAATTATTAAGGAAGTAAACCAGAGAGCAGTGATTGCTGGGCACATTTATTCAATCTGAATTCCTTTCTGTAAAAGGGTTCTTTCTGGATTTTTTTTTTTAATGAAAACTTTTTCTTGCATGAGAGAGCTGGATAACTCAAGAGTGTTTTCAGGCCTATATTTTTTTCAGAGGTTGGATAAAGCTGAATAGCCAAAAGGGGGAATAGTATAACTCATTTTGGCTTCTATATGTGCATATAATCAAGGATCTTTATGTTTAAGCATACATACACAGTTACAGAAATGTGAAATTTCAGATGACTTTGAGAACTTGTAGCATACACAACATAACGTAATTATAAAACAGAAACACATACTGTGATTTATGCTAATTCTAGCCAACAGAAAATTTTCATATTACTTTTACAATTGTATCTTGTTTTCCAAGGGAAGTCTGTTTATGCTTACATGTGTATTTCCTCTTCTCTTGTAGCCTGGTTTAATTTCAGCTGAATTTTGGCAGGAGAGCTAAATCAAAGAAGAGAGGGCTGTTTTGGGGAGACCCTATTAGGATTCCATGCTGTGAAGGAGGCCCCGTGCTTGGAGCAGATTCTTCCCTGTTTTTACCACAACAATTTCTAGGCGGGGGAACAGTCTCATTTGCTTCTTGGCTATGGAAGGCCTTGTATTTCCTGATATAGTTTATGCTTTAGATTCCAGAATTGGCTTCTATTAGGACACAAATCCATTGGAAATTACTGTGAGTAGTTTTCCTCCTTACAGAACTACTCGTTATACTCCACTCTCATTTATCCCCCCTCACCTTGCCCCTTTAAACCACCAGAACAGTGAATATCTACTCTTGCTTTCAGAAAAGTAGATTTTAGAAATTGTGTTTTCTTAAAGTTGTAGGTGGATCACACCACCTGATTCATATAGACAGAATAACTTGATTAAGGTTTTTGTTTGATCATCTTGCTAAATTAATTTCAGAACAACTGAACAACATTACTTGAAGAAATAAAAGCTCTGCTTAGGAAGTTTTTTCTAGGTTACTTCAAAATTTGGTGTTGTTGGTACCAACTTTTTACGACTCTATTTAAACTGTTTGTCAGTTTGCATGGAACTAGATGGAGGGGGGAGAATCCTTTTGTGGCGTTTGATGTTGAATGACACGAGGAAGAACTTCTTTATGTTAAGGGTGGCAGAATGCTGGAACAGCTGCCCAGGGAGGGCATGGAATTCTGTGATTCTGTGCTGTTAGTTAAACCATGAGCAAAACAATGTTGTTCTTTGGAAGGGAAATGTAGCTGGAAAAAGTCTGCATTTATAATAAAGATGATTTACTACTTATTTTGTAGTGAACTGGGTTGAGGAGAAGGAGGTTTTTAACTTTTTTGGAAGCAACTCGAGGAATAAGCGTTCCAGTGGTACTGATGTATTATTCAAGGGAGAGAAAGGCTAACCTTCTCATAAAGCAGTGGGAGAGATATTGAGCTCTTTATTGTTTCATGGAACAATACATGAGGCAGATTACAAATGTTTTGGAGTGCTGGAGTCTTGGATGCTGAATTGTTTGATAAAGTACTCATGAGTTGAACAGAGTTGAATGTAAAACATCCAGCTGTTACATGCTGTGAGCTGATGTGTTCAAGGAACTTGCAACTGTACTTAGAGTTGGTGCTTTATGTGCAACACTTCAAGTCTTGGATAGAGTGTTGGAAGCTAAGTTGGAGTGCACTGCATGACTCCTGTGCTCTTGGGGAGTGAATGCTGAGGAATTGATAATTACAGGTTCTCAGGTATGATGGATCTCTGACAGGAGTTGTGGAAAGGACTGAACCCAATACTGAACTTCGCTGGTTGATCTGGTCCGAGGGTTTTTTTAAGTGCTACCAGAACTGTGTTCATGTTTATGTGGTCCCTCAGCAGTTGCTGTGGAAGACCCTGGCTTTGCAAAAAGTTGTGCACTTAGACTGAAGTCCTGAAGGGTGCTTATCATACCTCAAACAGAACATGCTGATACCTGAGTGTGTGACTATTACTATTGTATTAATGTTTCTTGATAAGGCAGTGAATAACCTGTGAAATGTGATTGTCATCTTTGGTCAAGGAACGTAAACAATAGAAATTGGGCCTTTTGGTAATGATTTTACAGGTTTATGTGCTTAAAACCTATTTCTGTGCTTTAAACTGAATGAGACATGTTCTGGTAGATTGAAATCCTCATGCACAATGCCTTCCAGCATAGTCCACGTGGTATTCGTCCAGCTGCTGAGCAAAATCATGACTTTGTATAAAAGAAAGAGTAGACGCATGTTCCTGAGCTTAACGTTTGTCTAAGAATCCTTGTGGAGCTCTCTGAGAAAAGGAGAGACAGGTAGGAAGAAGGATGATAAAGGAGGGTGGGGAAATGGGCAAGTACTACTGGGCTTTTGCAGCCACAGCTGAAATTCTGAACTTTGCCTCAAACTCAACTCAAAAGTTATCTCTATCTTTCTCCCCCTTTTCTCTCTTGAATCTACTGGTAATATGAACTGAAGAGGGAAGAGCTCCTTTTTTTGAGCCAAAAGGTGCGGCGATTGGCTTGAGGTACCTTTGCCAGGCTGCTTTGGTTGACCTATGGATTAAAGAAACTGAGACAGAGATTTGTTTGGAAAACCCTTGAACTTCTAAATAAAGTTGCCACTGTTATCTGTTCTATATCTGCTCTTTACTGCCCGGTTTCCATGTGAGTGGAAAGCTGTGTTTGACTGTCTTGTAAATATTTGGGCTTTGCAATGATTCTTTTCAGCATACTTGTTGCTTACCTGGTTATGTCAGGACCTTTGTATGCTTCCTTTGTTGGTTTTTTTTGGGGGTTTTTGTTTGTTGTTTTTTTGTTTGTTTGTTTTAAACAGTGGTCATTATATATATTTATTAGACATTTAGCTTCTGTTCTCCCTATTTTTATTTTACTTCAAAATATCACTCTAAATTGGAAACATTTTCTCCAAAATCTTGTGTTATAGTAAATGACTGCTCTTGTAGCACCATGTATGCTTGTGTGAAAATTGCTTCAGCTTTCCTGCTCTTCCATTTGCCACAAAACTCCATTTATGTGAATGTTAATGGCTTCTCTTTGGAATTAAGAATGCAATTACATTTATATGTAGTGTAGGATTTTTTTTCAATTGCTGAGTATTTTCTCTTGTTGGGAAAACCTATCCTTTAAAACTACTGTGCTTGATTAGGGTTGTATGGCATGGGTTAAGCTATTCAATTTGGTTTGAAAATACACCTTCTGACACTTGTCTGCATATGACTGAAAAATGGTTCTTAAGTTCTGTTTTTTTGAAAGACAAATATAATGATAAGTTACTACAGCCTTTTTATTTTGTCATAAAGGTAATTACAGTAAGTGCTATTTCACCTATTTAAAAACAAGATACTTTTAGTTTCCTTACACGTGTTCAACTGGTCTTTTAAAAGATAGAGATGAATGCTGCACAAAATAGAGGTGAATACCTTAGTGTAAAAAAAGGTTGATAAGATTTTAAAAAACAAGGAAGTTAATATGGTAAAAGCATAATTTTCAACTACAAAGATCCATTCTTCAAGATAAGTATCTTGAAATGATCTGGAGACCAAATGTTATTAATAGTAAAATATTTATTAAAAAAATTCTAAAGCCCTCTGAGGAAAATGTATGATTAAGTCATAGATCTGAATCTGTGTAGCTTCGAGCTGGTTTGATCAGAGTTGAATCTCTGTAGCTGCACTTTATTCTTATTAAGCTGTGTAAAGTATATTTATTTGAGGTTCTTCATTGGTATTTGTCCTCTCTTCCCTGTAAAGAACCTTAGTCACTTAGTTCAAGTATTTTAAATCCAAAAGAAAGAGGAGAATTAGAGAGAAACCATTCTAAATATTGGAACAAAGGTGTTTTAGGTTTGTGTGTGGGGTTTTTATTGCTAAGTCAAAATTTTCTTCTGCGTGGAAGCAGAAGTGAGTAGTAATTTATGGCATTAAAATTTATGATACTAGAGTTTTGTCTTTTTTGTGAAATTTCTACTTCTCCATAAATTTTTGCTTACCAGTTAAAACTTATTTGTTAAATCAAATGTTTGTTCTAAAGTTGGTTTTTTTGAACTGTATACGTAGAATAAATTATAATTTTGATGTAAATCCATGGATTTACATGGATTCAGGAGTGTCCAAGCGTATGTTGAAAGATTAAGCACCGTCCTACCAAACTAGTTTATTCCCCATTCTTTTATAGAATGAAGGAGTTGAAATATTCTACAGATTTTTTCTGTTTGTTTTTAATCTGATCATTTCTTCTTCCCTGCTACCTATAAAGCCTCTCTTCACTAATAACTGGACTCCAAGGGAGGTGAAAATGAAAACTTATAAATTTTAAAACATCTCATAAAAGCGATGTAAACCAGTCTTATGATCTATAAAAATGTTACAGATTGTAAATCATCTATCTGGGGACCTTCCAGAGTGAGATGCAAGTATTGCTGCTTATTGGGCAGTTCCCATCTCTAATTGCATGGGGGTTTATGATGCTAAAGCTGTAACCTGTAAATGGAACAATACTGAATGTGGGCTGCTGTTGTTGTTTTTTGCTTTTTTACTTGGAGCTGAGAATAGTATTTATGTTTTTTAAAATCTGGAGTTGGAGCAGTGGACTGGAATGAAAAATTGGGGTAAACAAACCGTGTAAAAATCTGTGAGTCTTTTCAGGGATTAGAGTTGCTAGAGATGTTAGGATGAATATTGCCTTTATTGGGTGTCATATATTCAAAAATATTAGCAGTATATTAACAGAAGATTAAATGTTTGGGATTCTTGCCTTTTGCACACTTCTGTTGGTTTAATGGAAACTCCCGTTCTCACTTGCACCAACAAAATATGATGTGTTCTTCACAGTCATTAGGTCCACTAGCCCTATTTCCTTTTACTTAGAAGGTGTTACTTGTTAATTTTTGCTTTATTAGTTTTTATTGCCTTATGTAAAATGGTCTTTATTAACCCAAGGGAAAATTGTAACCTGCAAATCCAGATAGAGGTTGTAATCTCCAAGTTTTTTCCGTGAGCTGCCTCAGCCCTGAGGGAATTGCTGCAGGAGAGATGAGGTCACTTGCTTCCTGGAGTCTTTAGCTCCTCTGTGCAGAGCTGAGTGTAAAGGTGACAGTTCTAATGAGGGTGTTTTTCTGCGGGCTTGTGCTCAGAGCAGCTAAGTGCAATCACCCCTTCCAGACATGTCACAGTAGCCCCTAGAGAGGGAAGTTGGTAAGATTCTGCTGTCAGAGTTGAGATCATTTAGCACCTCAAGATCAGGCATCAGATAACAACCTTTGTGCGATGTTGACTTGGACAGAATTCAAACTACTGACCTATAGCAAAAACAACAACAACAAAAAATTGCCTTTTTTTTTAGTAGAATTTGTGCTGCCAAGGTTCTCTTTAAAGCTTGGCAGTCTTGCTGTCACTAGTTGTTTTTGCACTGCGGGCACAGCATTGATCTTCCCCTTGTGTGTGTGATGCAGGAAGGGAACGAGGCATGCGAGATGAGTGGCTGTGCTCTCCAGGAGAGCATCACTGTCTCGTTTTGTACAGGAAAACTAAAGCTCGAGATGACTAGAGATTATGTGTAACTCAAATCAGTCAAGTCTTTGTTAGTTTGAAAAGCTCTTGTATTTTTCTGAAGTCTTTATCTGTGTAAATTGGTAGAGATTCCTGATCATTCATCAGTGGAGATTATATGGTGATGGAGAATAAATTTTCATTTGACAGGCTTTCATATGACAAATTGAAAAAGATTGTCACTCTGGGGAGTGGTGGGGGAAGTAGGTGGGAGTGAAAGAGGAAGGAGTCTGGATGCATGTGAAATTCTATGGTCTTCATCGCTGCATGCACTTCACGATGTCATTGTTATCTAAGATAAAAAGGATACTGAAGTAAAAAGGATTCTTCTCTGTTGTGAACTCTGAAAACACCCATAGGAGGTTCTACTTCCCTCTCAGTACAGTAGGAGTAGAGTTTAAAATAATTTAGACAAGTGAGTTTCAGTTCAGTTGTTAGAAATTTTTTAGTCCTTGCTTGTTAGGGGACTGGAGGGCTATGCAGAATTCACAGGTCTCTCTTCGAATTTCTTTTCCAAGAAAACTGCTGTGCTAGGAAGTTTGTGATCTTAACTCACAACTGCTTGTTATCCCACCCAACTCTGCTGTTCTGTTCCTTTTGCTAAATGTCTGAGTCGTCACTTGTCCAGCTCTGGGTGTGCCTCCCCAGCCGATGTACTGAAGATGACAGTGACTAGCTGAGAAATTCCGTTTGTACGGAACCGGGGTTGTGCAGTGAGTTGTACTCTCAGCACAGCTGTTTGACGTGAGAAGTTTGTTGCTTTTCTTTTTTCTTGTATTTTTGGTTAGAACAAGCACTGGCTATATGTATGTAGTTTCTGTTGAACTGAGCCTTCTGTTGACATTGTGGAAAAATGAAGTGCAAGGTTAGTAAGCCAGAGGATTATACAATAGGATTGCATCTTCATATTATGATCAGAAAAATGCAGAATTTTCTTCTGGTGTTTTGTTTTTCCTTCTTCTATGATTTAAACAATAGTGGTCTCAGTTTTCTTTGCAAGCCTGTTCCTGAAAAATTCTTCATCACATTTCCACCCAAAACTCTCTTTCGGTGATGTAATCTATTCCTGCAGTGAATCAGCCATTTATGACTGATTTAGAGTTAAAAACCTCAGGGGATTGGTGGGATAAAAAGCTGAGCTCCCCATTCCCAAACATGCTGTTACCCCATATAGAGGATATTCGTTCAAAAATGGCTATTGCAGAACACTTTTCAATGATACACACCTGTACCAGTTACTTAAATATGACACAAAAGTTTTTCTTTTAATATAGAATTCATTTTTTAATGGTTTTTGCCTTTTGAAAATAGAGTCTCTATTCTCACCTCCATGCTGGTGATGGTTCAGAAGGAGGAATATGCTTTATTTTCATCTCCTAGAGAACACTGAAGAGTGCTGGGCTGATGAAAGTTCCAGTACGTGTATCAGATATTTTCTCATTGATGTGACAAAGCTGCGTGCCAGGTTGCAAGCAGAGAGAGACAGATGAGCCAGAAAGGTTAATTACTTCTCATTTTCTTACCCTTATGTTTATTTCAAATGCTCATCTCTTTCAGTGCCTGAAGGTGGCCAATTAATCTTACATACTTTTGTTTCTACCCAAAAGAATGGCTGTGGTGTGTCTGGCTGTTCTTGACAAAGGCGTGAAGAGTTCTGTAGTGAGGAAGAACACCAAAAAGAACAGAAAACCATTTTGCTTTCAGAAGCCTTTTTGAGGGTCTGTTTAAAGCTAAAACTTGTAGTGAACTTACCGTGAAAGTTCTGCCACCAGGAAGATTGTGGGTTATGCTTGAAGAGACCCGTGATCTCTACCTTTCTTCAAAATAGAGTCATTTCATTCCCTGCAAGCTGTATTCAGAAGGAAGGCTTTCAAACAGAGACCCAACCCCAGGGAGCCAAGTCCTCTCCCTTAGTACATTGTCTGTACTTCTCAGCTTCTCTGGTGTTAAATGATTTGCATCGCAGTGGTTTTGTTACTGCAAGCTCTGACTCTTCCCCAGCTGCATGGAACAGGTGATGGAGCTCTGCTTGTTCTTTCACTATTTATCTTCATAGCTCCATGAAAATAGGAAAAATCAGTGTGAGTTTCTCCTGTGGTGTCCTTCAATCTAAAGTAAGACACGTTTGTATGGGTTTTTTAAATTTTATTCTTATTGCCCTCTATTGTATTCGCTGTTATCTGAAAATATTTTCTTTGAGAACCTGTGCAGAGAGTAAAATTGTCTAACAGCAGTTCTTCCTGACTTCTGCACTCACAGTCAACTGGTTTTTCCATGTCTGCTACACCAGAAACAAAAATAACTTATTAAAACTAGTGTAAGAAAAGCTTTCATATATCTTTTTTCTTTTTAAATTCCTCGTCCTTCTTTTTTTTTTTTTGACAAATTCCATGCTGCAGAGTGGTGTTAGTGTTGCTCAATATTCAGTTTCACTGTCAGAAAGTTGCCTCTTAGCTGGCAAAGGATCAGTAATATATCATAAAATTTATGTTGAAACGATGTCAGCATGAAGTCACCATGTAGAACACAGAATCAGAAGTTCAGGAAGTTCACTTATTAGAAATGGTGTCTGGCAGATAAAGGCAAAGCACTTTACAGGTGGACCTCCCAACTCATGCAAAGGGATGGCTCTGTGATCTTCATCATAAAATAATCAGATTTTAAAATATTTTAAGAATGCCTCTCCTTTTTTTTTATTTTTTTTTTAATGGGCGACCTCTTTATTCCTGTTACATCTTTTCCTTTGCAGTTGAGAAGTATTATTCAGAGCAGTCAATGGTTGGTCGTTTAGGACATATCCATGTCCTGAAAAGCATAGTTGTAACAATACTTCACAGTGCTGTGCCAGTTGTGTGGTGTCGAAAAGAAAAAAGGAAGAAAAGCAAAATAGTAAAATGTGGTTTTGATGCAGCTACATTGTCCTTAACAGGAATTCTACACAGTCTTCTCAATGTAGCTCACAGTTTATCTTAAATTCCTTGAAGGGAACTCCCCAGCTAGCTGCTTACTCAGAGAAAGTGTTTTTGGTCAACCAGTATGATGAAATTCTGGGAAAATGGATGTTCTGTGAGGCTCTGAATGACTCTAGTGAAGCCTCCCTGGACTGACAGACCTGTTCCTAAATCTGACAATTGACATTGTGTTGTTTACTTTTGTACAGGGAAGAAGTGGTTTCAGGTGAGGGAATGCTGCATTGCTAACTTGCAAGTATCTGGAAAACTTGGCTTGCTCTTCTTTGGGTAAGATGGAAGGCTATATCTCCAAAATTGAGAAACATTACTGTATGGCTACTCACCTCATAAGGTGAGGATGTGCTTTGTAGACTTTTTCATGTTTGTCCCAGAGGAAGGACGTGGCGATGGAATGGCTGCACTGGGCACATGCGGTTTTCAGTAGTTCTCAAATAAGCAGCATGCTGGTTGGTTAGGGGCTGTGGAAAGGTTGTGAGATATGTGTAGTCTAAAAGGATATCTTCAGGATATGACCTGCAAAAAAGTGGAATATTTCCAAATACGTTTTTGCCTGCCTTTGCTTCTTGCTTCACTTTTGGAAGGCATTCATTCGTGTCATGCTGTGATGCAGAATATCATGCAACAAGAGAATTGGAAAAGAGGCTCTCCTCTATAGCATTTGGTTTGATATGTATTTGTCCTTTGTTGTTGCACTATGAAAGTTTAATCTGTTGAGGCCTCCCATTAATAAATATAATTTACCAGAGTTACAGTACTGTGGTAGTGAGAAGTGGTTGGGTAGTTTAGCAAATAAGATAAAGACTGCAGTAGTTAGAACTTTTTTGATTGCTTTCCCATTCCAGCCAGGTCATTTCCCTGGACTTGAGTTTGATTCGTAGCCTTGAAGGAACTGGATTTTTTTAACTCATTCTCATTCTGCAGCAGAAGTTAAGATTTGAAAAGCAAGACTTCTCATACCCTTATTCCTGCAGATCTCTGGTTTTTGAAGAATAGATCTGGTCTTTACTGGACAGGATTTAGAATGGACGTAATGAAGCTGGTGGAGAGTGGTGAAAGATTTCTGTACAAAGTAGAAAAAAGGAGTGGCAAGAGCATTAATGTGAGTTAGGGTATCATCAGCCTCACTGGTAAAGGAGACCGCTAGTCAAGTAAATGAAGAATAAGAGCTACTTCAGATCTTGCCAATGAATAAAAGATGATTAGTTTGTTAAAGGGCTCTGAAGCTGAACATGGACACATGGTTACAATTGTGCACGAGTTAACATGCAGAAGACAGTAGTTATTTATTGTAATGTTCTTCAACTTCAGTGCTTTTTAGATTGCTATTTAACACACAATAACTGTTGTATCCAGTTTTAATTAAATATAAAGTCATGCACACTAGGAACATGATTTACACATTTTTCAGTGTAATGATTCCAAAGTTATTTTTCTGGGCATTTCGAATGTTGGTTGAAAGTAAGATTCAGTGTAATTGTTTGGCTTTTCATAAGAGCTGCTTCTAGCCCAGCCTCTCTTGACCTATCACTCCTCTCTGACTTCCCTACCACACACTAAGATTTGTAAGTCTGAAAAACCAGGATTGAATTGTTACGTTCTGCTCCTTTGAAACCCTGCCAGCCTGTACTCAGCAATCTCAGAAGAATTAAGAAAAGAGTGGATGGACTCTGTCACATTCATTCACATCATCTTAGCTTGTCATCGGGTCACAGGCTAAAGGAATGATTGCATAACTGCTACAGCAGAGGCACAGGCATTGTCATTAAGGAACTGTGAACCAAGCAGGCTGCTCAAGTATGCATGTGTGCAGCCCTTGGGAGGACGCTAATCACTAACATCTCTGTGTGCTGAAGGTCTTAAATTGAACACTGAAGTCACCATGAGGCCACTTTTTTTTTTTTCCCCCCAAATTCTGCTTTAATGGAGTCAGAAGGAAAATCCTTGGATATAAACATTGATGTGAAACTCTTCAGTGGCACTGTATGGGTTAAAAATGTGCTTTGTAGTAAGGAGGCAATGCTGTACTCCTGTTGGAGACACTCTTGCCATGTCTGTACTTACTGTACTCTTTCAAGTACACTGACCAAGACCTGAGCCTCTATCCTCATCTGGGAGAGCTCAGCAAGGTGCATTGTTGCTTTTGATGGTGAATTTGGTTTCCTGTACCTTCTGGCCGTGCTGGTGAGCAGACAAGAAGTCACTCAATGCAGTGGTGGGAGCTCTGTGCTCAAGAAAGGGGCACTCCTAATGGGGTGGCAGGGGGGCTGAGCAGGAAGCTCTAGGGGCAGAAATGCCCCAAAAGCCCTGGACTGCTTGTGTGACACTATTGTGTTAGGGGTGATCTTGCTTGTTGCGTTTGTTCACAAGTTTTCGGTGTCTGGCTGAATTAAAAGAAGCACAACTGTGGAGATCTGGTGGAAGGAAAGGGAAGGATCCTCTTTGCAACTCTGAACTCTAATTATTTGCATCTATGCTACTGTGAACTTCCAGATGGCATGTTGCTTTGTTATTTTCCAGTGCAGTGCACCCTTTGGGGAATTTTCCTGAGGAGCAATGAAACATATTTGAATCTGCATTCCATCCTAGTACCCTGCAAATGCCTTGTAAGCAAGACTCCCTTGTCTGGCAAAAAGCGTCTGTGAATTAAGAGCAACTTGGGTTAGGAGTCCACCTGCCAAATTAACTTAGTTTCGTTCAGCAGCCCCAACAGATTTTATTTAGCAGGCAGTCTGTTCCACATTTGGATGATCTGCTGACATCATGTGCTTCCTTCCTCTAAATCATCCTGGATGAAAACTGGGGTTTTATGATGCATTGAACACATACACATTCTCTCTAACCTGCTAATGCAAGATGGATTTTGCCTATTTTAGGTAAACCAGCTCTCAACATGTGCATGTGTAAGTGCTTATCATAAATACTTTATTTGAAGAGTCCAAGACACAGAACACACACCAGCATTCATATTTACAAATTTTAAATTTTCCAGGCTCTTACTGCAAAATGTTATATGCTGTGGACCAAGTATCCTGCTATTTCAAATATTTGCACCTGTGGTTTCTTTGTTTAGAGTTCCATTCTCTCACCTTTATTCATGCTTTAATTTTTTCTTCCATTAGGCTTTCCATATGCTTTTTGTGCTTATTTTCCCACATAGAGACATACTCTGCCCTGTGTGATATTGCAGGTAGTAGTGAAACTGTAGCTAACAGGGATCTTATAAATAGGATTTTAAAGTTTTTTAATAGAAAATGAGAAACTGGACTTTTAGTAACAGATGGAATGGGCTGCCTAGGGAGATGGTGGAGTCACCATCCCTGGAGCTGTTTAGGGGAAGACTGGACGTGGTACTTAATGCTGTGGTCTAGTTGACATGGTGATGTTTGGTCATAGGTTGGACTCGATCTCAGAGGTCTTCTCCAACCTAATTGCTTCTGTGATTCTGTGAAGTAACCTGTTTTCAGCTGTCATATATTGAAAGCAAAACAAGTGTGGGAAGTAATGGCAAGTCCTGTCAGCAGGTATTTCTCCATCGATTGCTTTTTGGTTTATGATTTGAAATTCGGGTCTGTAAGAATTTGCATCCAAGAAAGCTACATGTATGACATCTACACTCTGTGAGTAATTCTTTGTCTCTAGGTTCAGCTGGCTGCTCTGCTGTGGTAGAGTTTGTTCCGCAGCCATAGAGTGTTCTCATTAGAACAAAGGCAGCTCAGATGGGTATAGGTGTGCATTCTCCAACTTTCTCTGATGCAGTCTCCTCTCTGCTTGCATACTTGATGGAAAAATTGGGGGAATAATGTATTTCATGCCAGTGTAGCTTTTAGTTTCCTTTCCTGGAGTCGGTTCCCAGCTTTAAAAGGTCTCAGAGATCAATATGTTTATTTCATAACAATACTTGAAGAAGACAATTCAGCTCTTTGTGAGAGAGGATTTCCAACTCACGTAGTGCCTGGGCAGTGGAATTTCAAAATTGAAGCTATTGTCTGACTAGCAAAGGGATAAGTCCAATTTAAAATAGGGGATTTATGCTTGTCCAGCTGTGCATCTACTTTAGGGCTACCAGTACCCTGTCAAGTAGCTGGCTTCTTAATGATTTGAAAGATGTTTCAGTGGTAGGAATTACACTCCAACTGTCCTATTTTTCAATATGTACAAACAGCTTTTACCATTTTTATCTTTATTTCCACAGTAAGATAGCTTCCATTTAAAACAAATGAACCTTCCATTACTTTTTGAAGCAAGGTCTAGTCATGATGGTGAAAATCCCTCTGTTTGTGTGAAGTTACTTGGAATGATGCTGGAGTGGAATTGTAATAATATAAGAATTCTCGCTTTTACTGCCAATCCCCATGAGATTTAGCAGCCCTACAATGTCCCCAAAAATCAGCCCAGCCCCAGTAGTTCAGGACCCCCTCTTGGGCAATCTAGCTTACTAGAGCAGAACCTAATGCTCGTGTATTGTTTGAATCATGTACACTCTAATGTAGGAACTGTAGGTGAGAGGTTGAAGATCCGGTCTGTTTTCAAATAAAACTTCCAGAGCTTTTTCTTCTTTCCTGTGCTGGTAAGGAGCAGAAAAAAAATGTACTGTATGAGCAGCAGGTGAGTGTGAAATATCCTCATTTAGTGTTCAGGTGGACTTGGTCTGCCAGTGGGGATGTATAATAAAATTCCTGCATGCAGGATGCAGTAAGTGCACAAAGACTAATTTTTTTTTTCTGGTAGTGTCTGCTGAGAAATATGTGTAGAAGTAGAAAAAAAGATCAATTGCTCTTCTCCCTCACCTTTCTCTTTTTTGTGCAGGAAGTCCGAACAACCATACCTTTCAGAAAGGGATAAAGTTTCAAAAGTTCTACTCAGTTACTGGGTCAGCCTGGGGTATATTTGGGATGTGGCTTTATTTATCATACCCAGGGTCTGTGGTTCTGATCTCTATTAAGGAAGGAATAGCAAAGTCCTCGTAGCTCAGGAAGCTGAAACTGTGTGAGAGCTGTTGCTTTATACAAGAAGTAGCCTATAAAGGAAGGGACAAATGTTTTCTGTACCTGTTTCCATCACCTCTTCTCCCCTTCTCCCTTCTGTGTCCACCCCCACCACCCTTTTTTTTTTTTCCCCACCTCCCTCCCAGAGGCAGCTTAACTGTGGCTTCATGCCAGTGGGTAATGAATAAAATGAAAATTTCTAATGTTTTTGCAAATATATTGGTGAAGGCTGGCTTCAGAGATGCTGTGCTCTTTGTGTGATTTATACTGGTGCCCATGAGATTTGGTCTGGTTAGGTGACTATTTTTTATGTTATGCACTTTTGTCTGTGGGTTTGTAACCAACTCCAGAATATGAATTTAAAGGAAACATTAAAACCAGCAATGTAAAATACAACTATTTTTCAAAGGTATAATTGAAATAGAGAATGAATGAACAGAATTAATACCTTCTGCCAAAAGTATAGTCTTACTAGTTTCGTAAGCACTAAACTTCCAGAAAGAAGCTGCAAGTGTTGCCCAGCCTCGCTGGATCAGCAGTAGTCGGACACAGCATTGAGTGGCTCTAGGTGTGGCCGGGTGTTTCCTTCAATTCTAGGTAGACAAAGCAGGGGTTCATATCCTCTCTGGGGGAATCAGGAGCAGTGAAGGCTTCCCCCTGATTATCAGCAGTTACAGCAGTACGCTGCAAGAAGGAATTTTGTTTCTGATCCCTTGACACCTGATGTCTGTGCTTTTTTCCAAGTGGAACTTTTGTAGGGATCGTGTGCCAGTGTTGGGGATAAACACTGCTGGTTCTGAGATGCTTTGTGGGGGTGAGTAAATTGTGCAGTGTTCTTTTGCTGTAGATCATAGAAACCAGACTTGCAGGTGCGTTTCCAGACTTCAGAAGCGAGGCAGCAGGTACTTCCCAGCGTCTGCATTCTATAGACTCGCTGCTCTGTCTGCAAAGCACCAAGGGCACCTGTGGCACTGCATGCAGAACAACTGCGGCATAGAAACCGCTTTGTGAAGGAAATTCCATGCCTCACACAGTTGCTTGTACTGAGGAAGAATTAGGGATAGCTAACTAGGAAAGAAAAATTGTTCCTTGTTATATTTGTATGCCCTGCCAAGCAGGGTTCTGCATATAAACAAGCATTACTGCATAATTACAAGACGCATGGAAACTTTGAAAATCTATAATCCTGTTCTTTATTGCATCAAAGTATTAGCAATTCTTTTACTATTGCTATCATTCACACAGAACATTTCAATTAAATTTTTTTTTAAAGTTTTATGCATAGTCCAGAGAAGAAGTCTGCTTAAGAACTGCCTGTGGTTACCAATACTCACCGATTTTATTTTGCCTACAGCGACTAATGCTTTTGCTTACTTGCCTATACAGTGCTTAAGCAAAGGCCAGAGTTTAATTAAGATTCTAAGTCTTATCTTAATATGCATAATTCAGTAATTATTAAAATTGTTTCCTTCCTACCTCATCTATTTGTTACTGTAATTCGCACTTAATAATTTGAGAGGTTGAGAGCTGTTGGCAGAAATGCAGTGTTTACGTGGGTTAATTTACTGGTTTATTACTGGTCTGTGAATTGCAGTAGTCAGTTCTGCCCCTTCTATCATGAATTTATAATCAAAATATAAAAATTAATACCAAATTACAGGCATAGATATTAAAAAATCAATGAGATGATACAACATAAATAGTAGTATTAGGTTACCAAGTGACTGGCTAAGCCAACCAAAATTAAATAAATGTATTGTGGGGAGAGGGTTTTAAAGTAGTAAGCCAGGTCCTTACAAAACATGTTATTTTGTATGAAAAGAGGTGGATATTTTTGAAGCCTCATTTATTGTTTTAACCTATACCTTCTGGTTTCATTGGCCATGGGAGAGGGAGGATGCATTGGCTCAAACCTCTCGAAGACTACACAGTCATTCCTCCCCGCTTTGAATTTCCAGCTGCAGCATCCTTGTCGAGCTGTGTGGCTGAGGTGGTCTTCTGGTCATTGCTCTAGGAGGCAGGGTGGTGAGATAACTGTGTGCTGAATGCCTGCATCATAAAGTACAAACAGACTGTCCCTTTGAAAATTGGGAGCAGCCTTCAGTGGTCTGTAGAGCTCATGTGATGTTTTTCCATTACTGTTGCTATGCTCCACTATACCTGCAACAAAAAACATAATTGAGACCAGCAGAATGCCTTGCCTATAGGTAGAGAAAAAATAGTCCTGTGTACAATTAAAAAAGCCAAAACACCCCCCTGACACCTACCCCCCTCCTCCCCTACCCCAAACCACAAGCCAACCCCCTCAGGTTTGACTTGGAAGTAATTTAGCTCCATCTGTCAGCGGAGGTCATGTGAACTAGTCGATGTCAGAACAGGCTGAATCCTTTAATTTGGAAACTGCTACCTAAAAGTGCTTAAAAAGAAAAATCAAATACCAATGCTGCACTGTGGTTGTCATCCTGGGTTGTGAATGGCACGATGAACCTTTTGGACATTGCATATTCTACCCAACATCTGTTATTGTGGTAATTATTTTGGAGGCTTTTAAAAAAACACTGGGAGGTCAACAGTTCAAAATCTTAGGATCCTGCTTGTGAATCCAGAATGTAACACATTCGGTAGTTGTGTGGCCCTAAAGCAGGATACAACTCTGGAGTAGAAAAAGAGACTTGTGTTAAGCAGGTGGTGTGAGGAGGTGAATTTTTCCAACTGTTTAGATAAGAATGATTTGAAATTAAAATCCATATGTTGTAGGTGTTTCCCAGTCACAAGTTTCCCAGTCATTCCAATTATGAGGTGCAAACAATGTAAACAGTGTCTTGTGAAAATTGTTATGGGCTTTTTTTCTTCTTTTTTTTTTTTCAATTTTGTGTCTTTTTTTTCAATTTTATGTGGGCTTAGAGTTTCTAACATACGTAGTAGAAAAAAGATAATTCAAGCCATAAAAAACCCCACAGGTTTAATTAGAAATTTTTGCAGAGACAAAAAAGAGTGGCATTTGTAGCTTATTTTAACTAAACTTCTACTTACTGTTTTATAGAATAAAGTAGTACAAGACAGTATTGCTGATGTATACATGATCAGGTGCTGCATTAAAGAATTTGGAAATTTCCATGGTATTATTCTAAGCACAGCAAGGTGGTGGATCAGTTATAATTCAAATGGAGAAAATGTGCAAAACCTTCAAAATATCTCAAAATTCTTGGATTCAGATGAAATTAGGAGAGGCAGGAGTAAGACTTACGGTCTGTACTTTCCAAATCTCTCAAGAAATGTTGATGGTTGGTGAGATTATTGTAATAGGGCAGGACATGGAGCAAGGTTCACCTAAAAATGTTTGGAGGTTATGTTGCTTTTCAGGGGTACGGCTGCAGTGCAGAGATGAGCTGCAGGAAGGCAGTGTGGTGACAACCTTCAATGAACTAGGTATTTCCTCAAACTGTGAAACTCATCTTTCTGTTTATGATGATGGCAGCCTGAAAATACTACCTGCCACCCTTAAAATTTCTGGTGGCATTTCAGCTGTGTTCTCTGAAGCTAACTGAAGGTTAGAGAGAAAAAACCGATTTACGTCCTGTTAATGAGAAGAATGAGAATAACAGTCAATATTTCTTTGAGGTCTGAATTTTGGGATTATTTATAAAAGCTACAGAATTACTTAAGACTCAAGAGGGTATCTTTTCAGGCATAATATTCCCCTAGGATTGCTGTAAAATATGTGACTTAGGGTTAGTTTTTCAGATTGTTGTGACATTTGATTGTTGGGCTGTTTTTGGAGAGTGGGCAAGGGACATGTCGTCATGCTTATGCTGTAAGGGTTTTTTTTTGTTGTTATTTAAATAGTGCTAAGTAAAGCTCTTCTATTTCCATCCACATTTTCAAAGCCAGACTGTGAAATGTGCTTTAAGCATCTATATTTTAAAAGGAGTCTCCTGGGTAAAAAAAAGAATAAAAGCAGTTTGGTTACCATGGAGAGCATCGTGCTCAGTTTGCTCCATACCCTGAGGTGTGTGGAACTTAGGACTGAGCCACTCTTGCAAAGCAACAGGTCTTGGTTCCTTTTGTGCTGTCCTCAGGATGCAGCAGCAATCCAATTGTTCTGAGAGGGAGCTTTTCTTGTCCTTCCCTCCATCCCCAGTGCTTATCCATTATGGCCAGGGACTACTGCTTCAGGCTAAAGAACTAAGGTGAAGTGCTGCTGTGGCAATAGGAAAGGCCATTAGAATGCAGAGTAAGGAGTTCGTGTTGAAATGGGAGCCAGAGCAGTAAGTGGAAGCTTGTTTGGCTCTTGCAAACAAGACACAGAAAGAGAAGAGTGATTGTAATAAAAATAAAACTCGCGGCATCATCTTGTGCTTTCTGCCTTTGTCACACTCTTTAACAACCGGTATGACGCCAGTGCCTTTATTAATGGAAGTTTTAAGATGAGCTCTGGGAAGGAAATTCGCCTGAAGACGACCGTGTGTGTTTCTTGTTTGGTATGGAGAGCAATCGTTTGCTGCTTTGGGGCTGTGACTCACTGAGAACGTTATCGGGTGCTTTGTAGGTATGGAATGGGAAGCAACTTTCCATAAAATCTGCAATGATATGAGTCTGGTCTTTGAATTGTTTTGCTCTGCAGGAGTTAAGCCAAAACACAGTGGCGTAAATGCAAAGACCCCAGTGGCTTGTCAGGACTTTGCATCGAGCTGTTGAGCTGAGGAGCCTCTGAGCTTTGCTACTGGTAGTGCTTCCCCTGACAGTGCAGAGGGACTCGTTCCTGCCTTGGTTCCATAATTGCTTTCTGCCTTGTTTAAAAACCAAAACGACAACAAAAACCTCCTTGCCAAGCAAACCCCAGAGAATGCATTGTCTGGTTATGTCCATTTTTGCACTAGGTAGCGAAGGTGGATCAGGCGAGAAGAATGCGGTTTCATCCAGTTCAGGTGTTGATGATAGATGCTGAAGAGAACATCAGAGAAAAACTTGAGAAAAATTTGGCATGGCATTGCTTTCTTACCTGGCAAGCTTTTAGAATGACAGATTTACACTCAACTCTGTAGTGTGTCTTGGACCTCTATTGAACAGACCTGTTGCAAGCCCACCTGTATTGGTTCCAAAAAATGTTCACTGAAGAGTTACCAATTTTTTTTCCTTTCTTTGATAGTTTAATTGCTTTTCTGTAGTTCATTCTAATTTCAGGTTAATTGTGTACAATTTGATGACAGTGTGCTGTGTCTACCAAATGCAAATTCTCCAAAGGCTTCAAGAAGCATTTCATCTTAATGAAGATGCCATTTGGAAGGGAGATGTGTGGTTTTAAAGCAGAGGTCAGTTTTGGCAGCTAATGAGTTGGTGTAAATGAAAAGAAATGTCTTCCTGATGTCTTCCTGACACTTTTTTTTTTTTTTTTTTCCTCAGTCAGGGTTTTTTTTCTCAGTCCATGGGTTTTTTCTCAGGCCTTGCAGTGACATAGGAAGACAAGATCTTATGGCAGTTCCTGAGAGAGCCTGCTTTGGCAAGGCTTCATGAACCTGGCCTGTTTCTGCTGCAGATGACAAGTGCCCCTTTTCTTATGGCCAGAGCCATGGATAGAGGGGTGGGGGGATGGAAGGAGCAGAGTAAGCAGAAAGAAAGCTTACGTGAGTGCTTTGAATAATCCATGGAGACTAAGTAATTATGCATGGCTTTTAATGAGATGAAGATGTTGATGTAGGTAATGGGATTTTTCTGAAGCAAGAAGAAAACTGATGCTCAAAAGACAAAAAAAATGTAATGTGGAAATGCAGTTCAGTGCTAGCTTTTAAAAAAACCGTGCAGTGTCAAGTTGAAAACATTTAAGACTTACTCACTTGTCAAGGAAAAATACTATCAACTGAAAGGGTGATGATTTCCAATTTATCTGTGGGAAATGACCTTACTGCATGCTTTCCCCTCTTGAAGATATGTCCCTTTTATTCTACATAGTCCTTTATCCTGTCCTGTTCATTAGTTATTTGCCAGGAAGGAGATAGGATTTGACCATTGCCTCAGCCAGGACATGGGGAAAAGTGGTTTGTAATTACCCAAATGGAGTGGAAAAGTTTGTATCCCATTAGCAATCCTCAAAGACTAAAGCACCGTAAAGTGTAATCACTTAAGGATGTGTGTCTATAGTATTAAGCACATTTGAAAGAATGCCAATGAATGAGTTCTAAGTGTAGCCAGCTATGAAAGTCGTTGGACAAATCTAAAGTGTTTGGTTTAAATTTCAGAAACAAACATCAAATAAAACCCAGTAAAAAATGGATTTATACAGTTAGTCTGTTCTCTCAGATGGAAAGTAGTTTTCTCCTTTGAAGGAAGTCTTCTACCATAAGCAGTATATTCGGTGAATATCAATGACATTTAACTGGTAGGTTTGTTCAGGAAGAGAGTTTTTGTGTATGGATTTTTTTGTTTGTTTTTTTTGGGGGGGTGTTGTTGTTTTTGGGGATTTTTGGTGAAAAATTCTTCTGTAAGAACATATGGTCTCATGACCTTTTTTTCCCCCTCATCTTTCTAAGCTGGAAGTGTGTGGAATGTAAGCATCAGAATACAGATTTTTTTCTGAAAGAAAACTTTTGGCAAGTGATTGAGCTGTGACAGGGAAGTGCCAAATGGGAATTAGGTGCCCAGTTCTCACCGACTTTGAGTATCTTAACTGCCATTTGTTCTTTTGTTAATCTCTCTTTTTGATCCGAAGTAATTGGCTTCTGCCTGTCTATCTTTATCTCCTTCTGTGAGGCATGTGTGAAGGGGAATGTGTTGTAGGGAGATTCGGACTGCTCATCAAAAAGAGCATCATCTGTGTGCTGGCAGCTCGTGTGATGTGCCAGCACGCTGAATGTGGCTTGCAGACCTGCGGAGTGGGAGAGCACCAGAGCAGGAGTCACCTTCTGGTGACCTTATTATGCCAGCAACCAAAATGAGTTGCTCAAATATGTAATAATCAGGTAGGGGCTGGATTCCATGGATTCGGTGCAAGCTCTGTATTGGCTGCCAAGGCATGGTTGCTCTGGCTGATAACCTTGAGTGCTATCATGCTCCTGGTATCTACAAGCTTCTTGACTTAGATCCAAGATAAGAGATCTCAATTTTGTTGCTCTTTCGAAGCTTAAAGCAGCTCTTAACTGCTTCAGAATGGAGGAAAAAACCTCAACAAAATCAGGTTTTCCCCTCAAAAGAGAAAAACCCGGAAAGAGCAAAACTTTAACAAAATGACAACCAGAAAACTAACAAACCAAAAAAACCCCTCAAACAAGGGTACTAAAAAAACCCAACCCTGAACGTTGAACCACAAAAAGCTCTGAAGAGCCCTTGAGTTTGAATGGGGGAATGATTTGTATTGAAGTTCTAAAAGGACAAAACTGTGAAGCCTTTTTAGTGCATTTGTAGGAAAACTCCAGTATAATGCTAAGCAAATTCCCTAAGCCAAACTTTCTACAGGTTGCTAATTTCATCTGACTTGTTGTGATGCCTTAGTTTGCTTTGCAAAACTCCTGATCATCAACAAATGTGAAAAATATGGGTGGGAGCTAAGCTAGGCTATGCCATAGGTAGTACTGAGCATCCATATCTGGGCTGATTTTACTGGTTTTGAGTGGTTTTCCCATGTTTTGCATGTTTGTATGCTCACCATCGCATGTGCAGAACTGGTGCAGTGAGTGACATCATTTTTTAAGCATCCAAACACTAAAAAAACCCAACAGCACAGAAAAATGCTGGTAAACATCTGTTTTGGAAGGTAAAACTGGAAAACAAGAGATAGACGCGGAAAATATTTTTAATATTCAGTCTGCTTATTGAGTTCTATTTCTCCTCAGAGCCTTGGGTGGCACGGGAAGGCTCATGGGGGGAAAGTGGCATCATAGGATTAACAATTATATAACTGCAAACAAGACTGAACCAAGCCTGGTTAGGCAATCTGTGCTGTGTAAGTAACTTTTTTTTGCAGGGGTGTTTGTGGAGATGTGGGGGTGTTTGCAGAGGTGTGTGCAAAGCAAAAACCATGGGGAGTTTATAAACATTAATTAAACCACGCGGTGATTTTAGAAGTGAATACTGTTCAATAACAATTGAACGACAGGAGTCAATTACACATTCTTTCCAACGGGCATTTAGTGATCCAAGGTAAGCCAGTACATGGAGAAATTCCCTCAGTTCTTGACTCCCAAGGCAGTAATTCCAAATATTAGCCAAGTAGTCTTCTGCTGTTTTAGACCATGATCATTGCAGTAGCTTTCCCTGTAATTCCTAGGTAATGTGCTTTGAGTACTGTATTTTATAGTTTTCTGTAATATAATTGTGCAATTAGCTTAATGCACATATTTCAATATATAATATTAAACTACAGAAGGTATGCAATAGTTTGTGTACTTTTAAATTTTATATAGTGTTAATCTCAAAGTGCTTTGTTTTAAAAGTTAAATTTTAATTTCTTGATGTCATTGATGACAAAAAACATAGACCTATAGGGATATCCCAGTATGTAAATGAATCAATTTTCCAGCTTGTTTAGTCATGTGTGATTCTGGCTTCTCTCAAGCACAGTTAAAGACTAGGGGAGGTATTTATGTACAAACAAACAAAAAACTCCAACCACACATTGCTATAGAAGGCTGGAAAGTCTAGGTAGGAGTCTCTCCTTTACAAGAACGTATTGATATACAGAATATATGAATGTTGCACTGTTTTTTAAAAATTATTATTAGCTAACTTTGGCAATTCTGGAAATGGAGGAAGAAAACACGAGTCGACAAAACATGAAATATTTTTTCAATGATTTTAAACAGCAGAAAAAGTCTTTAGGGTTGAATGAAACATTTGGTTGGCCCAAGTAATAGTTTCATGATATTGATGTATTAAATCTATGTCAACAGATGTAATACACTGTAAATGGAACATTTATTGCTTTAAAATCAGTGAAATGTAGGGCTTCCAATCGGTAAAAGTCAATGTAAAGGACTAAAAACAATTAAAAATTGAAATGCTTTGCTAGAAGCATCAGCAGTACTTTGCCTTAAAAAATGTGCAGACAGTTTGATTTTATGAAGGCAAATCTTAAAAACTTCATTTATCACCATATTACTAAATCCTGCCTTTACTCCTACATTCTTTTCCTTTTCTGAGTCGAGAGGAAAGCCTGAACGGAAAGATCTCACCCAGCCTCAGCTTTGTATCCTATTGAAGTAGGCTGCTATTGTGGGGAAAAAAAAGAGGCTGTTCTGAGTCTTAAAAGTTTTGGAGAATCTACTTTTGCCTTTGATAAAATGGTCTGAGGGTTGATAGGCCCTTGGCAGCTACGTAAGTGTGCACAGCAGCCTTTCCCCTCCAGGAGCTTGTGCTTGATTTTACTGTGTGGAAGTGGAAGTTGTTTTCAGGTTGTGCCTTACCCTGCTTCACAGCTCGCTCCTGTTTGGCTCACTTGGCTGCCTCAGGTTTGGAGAGACTGAGAGTGAGATAACAGAGGGATAAGCAGATTTGGGCTGACCTGAGGCACAGGGAAGGCAGTTCGGAACCTGTCCAGGAGCTTGGCACGAAGCACCCTGCTGCTTGCTCGGGGTTTGGAACTGTCATTGGACTATCTCCTTCAGCAAATCAGAAAATCTTATAGCTGCTGGCCTCCCAAGGTGCTGTACGCTCTAATGAGTTATGTACTGTGCCCAGGAAATAGCTGGCTCATAAAGTGTATCTCTGTTTCTGGAAGCACTGAAAAACCGACGGTGGATAAAGTGTCCGGTATTGCCAAGAGGGCAGTTGTGATTTAGAAAGAAAGTAAAACGTGCACTAGAATGAAGTACCCGGCTCGGTGGCACAAAATAGACTTTGGAGCTTTTAAGTTTCTTGTCTAAGGGCTCTGTGTGGTATCTGATGCGCTGCAATGGCTGAACATCAACTCCTACAAAAGTGGCATAAATCCTGTCGGAATGCAGCTCCCTCTGCCAAGATCTAGGCCAGGAAGCTCCTGCTGCGCAGAAGCCACAATGAGCAGAGTCTGTTGCTGGTGATGAGAAGGAGCCCGCTTAACTCAGATTGAGGAATTACCGCTCTGCTGAGCTGGATGCAGGCAAAAATCTCTACCTATAAATTAATTAAAGGCTTTTAAATTTCTGAAGGGGGAAACCCCTTTGGCGTGGGCTTTGGTATTGGGAATAGGATGTGCTTCTCTGATGCTACAGAAATAGCCTGGCAGTCTCAGTCTAACCTATTCTGATGATTTTTGTTGTGATTTAATGTCTTTCTTCTTCCAGAGTTGTTTGTCATTCCCTCTAGAGACCCTTACATCTGAGACAAACACAACAGAATATGTACTGACTTGTGAAGGGCTTTAGGCATTATGAAAGTTTAGTGAGAAAAAAAATAGGATTAAAAAAAAACTGCTTTAAGGTTCTATTGCTTGGTGGATTATCTTCAGCTTCAAATCTTTGGTTAATAAGTACTTGAGGGAGAGGAGGAGACGGGGAAGAAGAAATTATCTTGTCATGGGAAATAATTTAGAACTGCTATCAAAGCTCAGCAACTCTTTGTATTTGCTTGACCACTTGTAAATCAGACCCCCGATCCTAAAGCCACTAAAGCTAGTGAGTAAATTTACTCTAATTAGTTCAGGAGGGTGTAGTTAAAGTTTATGCCAGGTTTTTCAAGTCTAGACCCATACTGTGTGGCTCATACCTGCTCAAAATTACCCATTTAAAACTATTTACATGTTTTATCAGAACCAAAATTGGTAGAAGTCCTATATGGGAACTCAGTCACCAAACTTTATATTAATTTTCCCTCTTCCAAATAACAGTTGGACAGCGGGACAGTCTGTGAGACATCCCTGCATCTCCCATCATTACGGAGTTCTGCTGGCAGACCAGGATGGTCCCTGAGTGCCCTGAGATCTGCCCCAACGCTGCTCCTGTGCTCCTGAAGCCAGCTCAGTCAGCTGTGCGTGTCATTGCTGATGGGTTATTGGCTTATGGCAAAGAGTGACTCTGTGGCCAGTTTCCCAATGTCCCTGCCCTAATCTGAGCCTTATAATATCATATTAACAGATAAATATGACTCCTGACCTATTTATTTTCAGAATGATTTGGGAAGTGCTGTGGGTTGCGTGATGTACAAATCTAAGATTTAGAGGATTACTGGGGAATATTAAACTGTTGTGGCTGGATCATATTCAGTCTAAGAATAAAGATTTTTTTTTTTCTGAAAGTTGATACATAATGTAATTTTATTCTTAGTCATCACAAGCTTCTCTTTTTTGTATTATTCTTAAAATATTTGGCTACTTTGTAGAAGCCAGTAAGCTACTGATGATTTGAGCCTCCAATTCAAAGGTCTGAGGGTTCATGAAAATCTAATTCCTACTAACGACCAAGACTTTTGTTCTCGATCTGGTGAGCATTATCAGATTCTGCATCACTCAAATGGAGAGGGGTGCATAGGAATTGCTTGCTAACGTGGCAATTTCTTCCACTGTGTTTTCGTTAGGCCACTGGAGAAGGGGGCAAGTACCCATTACTTTAAGGCAAGTAGCAGCTGGAGGCCTAGTTATGCTGAGAATTTAACTCTGAGTAACTACTGAGCTTAATCATGTTAGTAAAGTAAACATTTCCCCGGCATCTGTGTCTTTTAAGTGAGTAAGGTTTGATACAGAGTGGATAACAAAGCCATCCAAATAATTCCTCCCTTTCTAGGTCAGTGCTTTCTTCAGTGTGCGCTTGTGTTTCGAGAGGCAGCGGCTGTGAAGTGTCTGTTGGGCTCTGTATTACGTTAGTGTCACGTTTTCACTTCTATTTGTTGGAGCGTTGTGGATGATGTTGTATCTGCAAAAGCCGTGCTAGCAAAGTTGTCAGGCTTCAGCTAACAAAGTGTGTGCTCTTCCCTCGGGAGATATCACTCTAATTTTAGGCATTTGAAAACAGGGTATAACAGAAGTAGAGATGGGGAAAGGAGGTGAGAACTGGATGTATTAGATCAGTAAGCATTCTGAATTTACTCAGTAAAAGTGGAGCGCATAGAAGGAAAAGCACATAAAGGAATGAATGACCTTTGTTAGCTCATCATTACAGCTGTCAGCACAAAAGCAGATCTGGAGGAGATGGGAATCAGGAGAGCAGAGCAGATGGGTATGCTGAGGGTAGCTGAAGAGTGAAACTGGGGACAAGAAGTGGAGGGTTTTTTTTTCTGGGAGAAGCGGGTGCTCTGTGGAGTCTGATGTGCCAAATCCCAAGTCCCTGAATATTTGATCATGTTTAACTATGGATCTGCATGAAAGAGTGAAAATGTACTTAAATATACAGAGAAGCCAAGAAGGTTAAGGCTGAAAAATCAAACTTTCTTTTATGTGAAGAAAAGAGAATTAATACAGAGACCTAGATTAGTGAAAGAATAGAGTAATATGAGGAGTACAACTCCTAGTAGCTGTAATTTTTTTTTTTTGGAGGGGAGTATGTCCTTGTGTCTTGACTGCACAAAATAAGAGGGTTTTGCTAGTCAAGTATCTGTGTGACGGGGGCCTGGATGAGTTTTAACTGTCAGAGCTGAAAGAGAAGGTCACTTCCTAGACACTGTGGTCTTTGTCCTTTTAGTTTTGCTCTTAGGGAAAGCTCTAAATGAGGTAGTACAGGATGAATATGTGGCCCATGAAGGGTTTACAGTGAAGAACAAACTGTATTAAATTAAAATATGCATAAAAACTAAATTAGACTAGCTTATAAAGTGGAGTTGAAGCCAATTATGGAAATTAAGCATGACGTAATAGTTAATGAAACCAGTGTAGCACAGTGAAGCTCTGCTGATTGCCAAGAACATCTTGCTTTTACAGTACTTATGTAACCATCAGGAAAGGCCTCAGAGTGTTTTTAATAACAATAAGCCTTTTTAATAACACTTCTTTGCTTCTTTTTTTTTTCCTGTGATATTTTGTGCTGCAGGTGGGAGTGTGTGTGTGTGTTAAAAACCCAGAAATTAATTTGTAATTTTCCCGAGCAGTATTCCAGGTTATACATGTATTTTTATTGTCATTGTGAGCTTCTGTGAATTGCATGTGTGTACTTCATTAACAAGGAAAATTCTGGCTTCTGAGGATTTTTATTGCCCTTCCAAGCTGAATGGAAGATTTGTGTGGTTGTTTGTCTTGATTTGCTTCCATAGTCAGCTGTCCAAATTTAATTTCATTTGAGGAAAGAAATAGCCAACAAAAACCCAAAGCAATGTAATGTGTTGGTTCTGTGATAGTAGCTGTTTTCCAAACCTCTGTGCTCTTAAAAAATGGCCTGATGAGGATTTGAGCATTACAGACTGTGATTTGTCACTTCTCAGAACACCTCAGCCTTATTGCCTCAACAGAACAACTAGATTTCACTTCACAAATACTGGTCTGACTAAAGTAATAATCAAAAAGTCTAATGGACAGGAATCTTCATTTTAAAATAGAGATTTCTTTTAGTATAGTTTGGTAATAGAAGTTTACCTGCTACAGATGGCCTTTTCGTCAGGTTCTACATTTCTTCTGTGCTTTGCAGATGTATTTTAAAAAATTAACTATGAAAAACTTACTGGATTGGAAGTTGAGAGATCACTTCTACATGAGCTGCTTATAAGATCTTGGGTAATTTAGGTTACACATACCAGATAAACATTAAAAACAGAAGTTAGAAGGTTTAAAAGTGTTTTCTGAATTACCAAAGCCAACTCCTATTAGAAGAAATACCAGTATTTGCCAAGGTTTTACCTGACAAGAGCAACAGTAAAATAGGACACATACTCAGGCACATGAAAGTGAAGTGCTGGGCTCTGCTGTGCCTAAAGCTCATTACTGGCATCAGCAGGGGGCTTTACTGGCACTTCAAATCACAATTAAATGATATAGTGGGGTGCTTTTTTTCAGAATACTCCAAGTGTCCATGGTTTGTTAAGTTCAGTTTATTTGTAATTCTTGTAACAAAGATCCTCTGCTTTAGTATCTGCAGATTGTTGTTGTGGCTACTCCTTCTGCTTGCTGGAGTTGGGAAAGCTCAAGGAGAATATACTCCTTCTCTCTTGAATAGTGTCATCATCTCTGTTTTCGTCCTGCAGCCAACTGTGTTGTTCATCTCATGTTTTCCTGGACTAGCCCAGTTTTGATGGGTGTTACTGGGTGGAAAACAGATCATCAGAACTAAACTATTGTGTGGAGCAAAGGCCTTTGCAGATAGCAGAGAGAAAGTGTATTTAGATAGTGCATTCCCATGAGAGACTCTGTCTCCTCTGTGAATTAAAGAAACCATCTGTTAGCCTTAACCTGACAAGTTTGGTTCAAACCTGCCATCAGTGAATTTTCAGTGATTTTCTGAGAAATACATGATGGATTAAGTAAAAATTTTTGTCAATTACATTGACAATTATTTTGTCAATAAGCCCCACTTGTTAATTTGCAAAGTATCATTTCTTAGTTGGAAGCTGATCTGAAATGTTGAAAAACTAATATTTTGGAAGGAGAACATGGTCCTCAGAGCTGGTTATCTTGACATCTTTTCTTTTGGGCATCTGTACTTCCTCAGTAGATGTATTACTTCAGGTTGTGGAGAAGAATGAGGGTTGTTAACAGTTTTGCATCATTAACCAGGGTGTAATCTAAATTTGTGTTAAGACCATGCAATAAAGAGAAACTGTGACAAAGTCCTTAAAAATTCTTGTCTCTGAGTTATGCACATGGTAGCAAGATCCACCAACTAAGCTGTATTTCTGTCATACCAAGATAAATATATTGAGCTAGAATCAAGGCTTGGTTTTGGGTTACCAAAATTTTAAGTGTAAGTGGCAAATAACCAAAAGCAGAATGGATAAGGCTACGCTCCAAAGATGTCCACTTAAAGAAGTGAAGTCATACTCAGTTAATTCTCAGTCAGAATTCCTGGAATTCTGTGGTAGGTTTTTGATAATGGTATTACTCTGTGACTGTGATCCTAGGCTAACTCTAATTTTTAAAAATGAATTACATGATTTTCTTTGTTTTCCCCTCCCTCAGCTTAGGTTGTTGCCAAAACAAGTTTATTTTGCAAATAACTTGTGAGCTTGACAGCACTGACTCTGTTCAGACACGAAATAGTGGAAATAATGCAACAGCTCATTGCATTGTATGTATCTTTTCTCTTGTCATCTATTCTGCCTCACAAAGCAAACATCCCAAACAAAGGATTAAATAAAAAAAAGTATGAAAAGAAAGGGGAGTGAAACAAGAATAGGAGAGGATGCATAAACCAGATTCGTATTTTTCTTTTATTTCAGAGAAAAATTGATTATAAATGAGGCACAAACAGGTTTCTAAAACACTGAATATCACTCTGTTTCCTGTATTGGCCAAACACAATAGTATTTTGTATCTGCACAGAATCATCAGATACAAAGAACTCGATGTTGCTTGTTTTTGTAGCTGAGGTAAATATACTTACTAAAGAATATAATTTGCAGATTTCATTGTAACTTTATGTAACTAATGACTTTTTTTTTTTGGCTGTCTGGGATAAAATACTCATTTTGATTTCAGCAGAAGTTATACAATTTTCCATCTTTGTTAAGTACTTTGTTGTAAGGCTTCTCTTCTAAGCCTAGGGTTCTGTCTGTGGGAACGTTACAAATGTTACTGCTATTTATTTTCTGGAAGGAAGATAAAATATTGTGCGTGTGTGTCCATTTTTTTTCTGTTTGTTACATACCACTGCAAATTCAGCATGAAATCACTGCAGAGATAATTCATACCATTCTCCAATATCTTGCATTAAACCAGAGGCACCCCAGAGACCATAACATTATCTCCAGGATTACAAACTATGCAAATACAGACTTGCCAGGGTTAAGCTCGACCATGTAATTTCTAAAAGAACAAAGAAGAAACCAGGTAAAGTGTGTTTATTTCTCTTTTGTCCTTTAGAGCCAGGTTTTCAGCTGCTGCCTCATAATTATTCTGTGGGAGGAAGGAGACTCTTCTCTTTTAGGAAAAGTTCTTGATGAAAAGTGATGAAATGTAAAGCACAATTCAGGCTGAACAAACTTTGTGGAATATGAGGCATTTAAAGGATATGCATGAAGGAGTTTTTTCTGAACCAATGAAGGACATGGTAGCAGAACATAACTGAGTTTATCATAGAAAGGTGAAAATTAGCCTAGAAAATTGTACAACCTTGGTTGTTTGCTTAAAACACCTCTGGTGTATTTTGACTGCACTAAAATCCAGAAACAAAGTTTGGACCTTCGTGACTGGACACAGGCTCACATTATCACTGTGTCAGAGATTTTAAAAAGTGGGTAAATCAACATTTCAATTTATTGGACTGAAACTAACACTAGAATCAGAAGTGACCTGTTTAAGGATGCCCTTTTTTATGCCTAAACTTCTTGTCTTTGATCATACACTGTACAGCGCTTAGAATTTGAATAGATACAAAAGGCAATAAGAACTCATTGCTAGTCTGTAGAATGTTTTCTGGAACACCAAATGCTCAGAGAGGGGGAGAGACAGTTAAAAGTTTATGCAGGCCTTTTGACCCTCCAGAAGAACCAGCTGACCTTGGTGAACTTGTTCCTTGTGTGCATGAAATGCATCTCCAAATATTTGCTTTGCTTCTATGTATGTGTACACATATATATTAAAAAATCCTCTTTATATGTGGCTACATGTGGATGCGTCTTTGGATGTGTGTATCTATTTGGTTCTTCATGCAGTAAATCAGAAGAAATTGGGTTTTAGTTTTAGGAATGGACTTCCTGGTTTTGGTGAGTTGGTTAAGGGCTGACTTTCTCTTCTGAATTAAACTGCTTACAAAGATGGGAGTTTATTGGCTTGGTAGCTGAAATTTTAGTCTGTTACCATCTTTGTCCATGTCAGTATTTTATACTTGGCAGATATTTGCCAGTTTTGTTCTAGTGTGTCATTTGACAGATTTGGAAACATCATGTGTGCAATTACTGAGCCTAACTGGGCCAATATGGAGCATGGTCTGAACTATCTAAAATGAGTGGAGGGACAGTGTCAGTGAATTTCATGGACTGACCATGGCCAGCTTTTGTTGCCGTGTGCTAAATTATTTTGTGACCACCAGTCACAAGACCTGCATCCCATGCATTGCAAGGGTGGAATACAGGAGCATTCCAGGACAGTTTGACACACAGAACCTGAGAGTAGTTCCTCCAGACTCTCCTGATGGAGTCACCAGTGAATGTGGCTTAGCAGTTCCCTGTCAATTTACTTTTTTTTGTATAGCTGACAGCTAGCTAACATGAGAGCAGCTATGCCAGGAAAGTCCTGATGCTGATTTTGTGGTTTGCCCTAGCATAAATAAGAGCTGGAACATGACCATCTCATTCATGGTGGGGAAAAGCATGACAATTAAAGGATTGAAGCGATCAATGGGCAGTGGTTGCTTGCATTTTGTTTGCAGCTCTTCGAGCATCAAAAGGCGTTAGAAGCAAGTCGACAGATTAATTCCTTTTCTTACACATAGCACCCGTTATAAATATAGAAAAGGAAGGAGGAGGTTTGGGCTTATTCCAGGCAGGATCCCAGTTCCCTCCATTTGGTACATGGGTGGTGTTTCCTCTTCTGGCACTTAGGGATTTGATTGTTTACACAGGTTTGCTTAGCGAGTGCACAATTTAAAAAATGATTTGACAGGAAAACAGACTTGCCTGCGTGTGTGCACGGGAACATGGGAATTTATACGTTCTGTATGGATGCAGGGCATGGACGAGAAACCCAACTGCTGCACTTAAGAGGAACGTGGTCTGTGATGGGAACCTCTTGCCCCATGCTCAGCCTTCCCCCTGCAGCTCCCCAGTGTGTGGCTCCCTCCCTGCCAGCTGCTGTTTGCTGGGGTGAGCAGGGAGGGGACGTGGCTGCGAGATGAAGTTATTCCTCAGGACTGGCAAGAATTATTAATTCTTGCTGTAGGTACTTGGTGTTCGAGGCACTGAAGGCCTGCTGGGGGTGAAAAAGGAAGACAAAGCTGAGTGGTCTCCAGTGTCTGGCTTCATCTCACTCAGCTGTGTTATATATGTGAAATAAATCATGCATTTGTTTTACGTGGTAGCAGTGGTGATTTGTGTGCGCAGGGCACATCCTGTATTGCACAGGATGCAGCAGCTGTACTTGCTGTGCTTTTATTGTTGATTGCAATGTAGATTGTTTAGAAAACACTTAGAAATGCAGAAGGAAGAGCTAAAAATATTTGGATATCAATTGTGTGCTTAGGAGGTTACTTGATTGGGTTAATCAGGAGACTCAATATTGCCCTTACACGTTGATGAAGATCTGTCATCTCTTCAGGTTTTGGTGAATACTTGAACAATACTATTTGAATCTTTTGCATTGTTTTAATGACAGTTCTAAGTAAAATGTGAAGAGAGAGAAGCTGAATTTGTCTTATATTCAAATAGTTAATCTTATGGTTGCTTAGCTTATGCTTGTTTCTTCGCAATAAATCACTTTAAAAGCCAGTTCAAGTTTTCCATTTCAGTAATAAGACATAGTGCAGAAGTGAGTACAGCATAAGAGCTGTAAATGGGAGAAATCTTTTTAAAGCCTGCACAAAGTCTAATGTCATTAAACAGTACCACTCATAAACCAGACTGTAAAATCTTCAGGTGTCACCTGTGCTGCTGTTTTAAACTCCTCTGGTTGTTCTATGTCATCCTCCTGTTGCATCATGTTGGTTGTAGACAGAGTGAAAGAAAAGAAAGGTATTTCAGTATTTTGTGACAGCTGCTTCAGTGATTTCAAATGAATCAGGTGACCACTTTCAGTTGTCTTTTCCCCAATTCTCATTACTCCTTGGCAACACTAATAAAGAAGAATATAAATGGCAAATTGAAGACAAAATTACAATCGTACAAAAAATTAGTTCAACTTTTTCTCTTGCCTCAGTCCTGTGGGAGCCAATATTGTGCTCAGATAATTTTGTATTAGATGGATGTGGTAATCAGATTAAGTCAAAGTAGTGGAGGTTTTATCAGAACTAGAGAAGCAGAGATGTCTTCCAGGGGTGAACAGAGCACCTTTTGCAATTTGAATTCTGTTTCAACAAAGCTGGGCCAGGCACTTGTTCATTCTCATACCCCCTATGCTTTAACTTTGCCAGCCATGTGTTTCCTGCTCACTGGGTGCCTTCCATACTTCTCTCTTATATCTTCTGGATTTCTTTCCTTATCTGTTCCTTTCTGTCCCTCACTTACTGCTAATAATTAACTCTCTTCTGGAAGCTAGAGTCTTAGAGATCCCTGAAAGTGATCTGTGTTTTATAGTGCAGCCAACAAACAATGGCAGAGCCAGGGCTGCTCCCTAGCCCTGGTGTCAGCATTTCCTGGCAGTGTTGTAGCAGCCAAGAACTGGCTGGTTACAGTGGAATGTTTTTCTCTTCATTTTTTTAGAACTGAAAAATACTTCAATGTAACCTGAAAAAAACTGGTGGTTTTTTTTTTTGTTGTTGTTTTTGTTTTTTCTTGTTTTGGTTGTGTTTTTTGATAAAGTTGAATCAGTAGAACTTTCTTGAAGATTGATAAGAGCAATGTAATTAGATTGCAGTTACATGATCTGATTTAACTTCTGCAAAATAATCGTTCAACTGGCAAACAACCCTTGAAATAATTCTGATTCAGTGCATCAAATAAAAGGATAAATCTTGGGCAAAGTTCTTCCAGATTTCTGAGACAGGCAAAAGACTGTTTTATACGAGGGTGTCATTTTTGTGTTGTAGGAATGATAAATGACAACCAGTGATTAGGAAATACTTTAGTAGAGTTGGTAGAGAGGCATTTAATAAGTAAGGAAATTAGTTTAAAAAGTGTCAGTGTACACTCAGGGTATGGTTTTAGAAGGGATGATAGCTTTTTCTGTGACCAGTAACCTGTGTAGTGTTGAGAATTCATTTGAAACACGAAGCATGGGACAGACCAAATAACCTGGACATAGAATATTTGAAAAATGTTTTGCTTATTACAGAATGTGAAATGATGCTAATTGATGATAAAAGAAAAATTATATCTTGATATTAAACTAGCTCATGCATTTCTTTGACTGGAATACACATTGGTCTGTGTCGTGGAGGCAGTTTGGTCCAGCTGAGTAAGACTGGCTCCCAAATCACAGCCATTTCCTGAGTTGGCGGCTCAATAATGCTTTCACCAAGCTGTGCTCCCTGTTATTGCTGGCCCTTCTCCTGGGAGCTATGCTTCCTGTACTTAATTAGATCAGAAAAAGATGAGCTGTTCCCCTCTCCCTCACTTCAGGTTCACGTCTGGATGGTCTCAATTCCAGTGCTCAGTAGCACAGCTCACTGAGCTGGCTGCTAACCTGAGAGCTTCCCTTCAGTGAGAGGATCTGTTTTGCCTTCTCAGTTTGACAAGAGAGTAAATTCCAGCTAAAATTGCTTCTTTGTTAGCATCAAACCCAGTGTGACTGTGGCTTGGGAAACAGGAAGTGTAATGCTCCCAGTGCCTTGGTCATGTTGGGTATTTTCGTAGCTTGGATTTAAAATCTTCCTTTCCTGCTCTGACTTACATCAATATGCAGAAAAAGATATCATGTTCTCTAATTAATGGTGAAATGAGTCCTGGCAAATACAGTCCTCCATGTACCAAGCAGCCAGAAATGGTTTAAAGGTTCCAATACCAGGCGATGTCAAGCTTGCCTGGAAAAGCCAGCTCTAATAGGAGCTAAGCTGGATCAGCTGAGTTCTTGGCTTCTCTAAAATGATCTGTAAAGAGCATTAATTAGTAGCATATCAGCAGGCCGACATTTGAGAATCTTCATTAAAACTCCAGTGATGATATTGGTCAGGAACAGTAACACCATCGTGTCACTGAGGATTTAGGTAAGTAAGGCTCTGAGGACAGAGGCTGTAAGTAGGTGATGTTAGATGGCTCAGCTGCCTTTGGTGCCTTCTACTCCACACAGCTGGGAGATGGCAAGAGAATGCAAAAACACTTGCCGTGGCCACTGCTTTTCTTTTTTTGTCTATGTGTAGTTTTGCCTTTTACAAAGGATATCAAAATGCACACACATGAACAATTAGAAGCAGTATATGATTATTCATCTTTGTTTAGAAAAATATGTATATAAGGGTTCCTCACCTTTCTAAGGAGGATGCATGGAACAGCTCATTGCAGGCACCAAGAACAGGACCATGTATTTTTACACACTGCTTTTGGATTTAGCAAAATACTGAGGGAGAGTGGGAGGGAATCAGCCTCATTTGTTACAGTATTTGAAACCTTTAACTGTTCCCAGGTGGTTACAGTCAGTCCTCAGGAGGACTAGGACCAAGTTCCCTCGTTGCAGTGTCAGAAAGGTCACATGCTAGAATCCGGAAACATTATTCACCTCGTGTGCCAAATGCAGATTTTCTGAAAATAGCCATATGCCAGTTTGTTATGGTGATGTGCACATGCTTGAGCTAGTGTGTTGCTTCTGATGCCAAGTGTCTGTCTCAATGAGATGAGTAAAGCAGAGTGTCGGTGCAGCGAGTATAATCCATTCTAATATTAGAACGTGCGGCTGGGTCCTGCCGGCCCAGCCACGGCAACTGCTGCTCGGGGTGCTCAGGACCTCTGTGCCCTCTGCAAACAGCTTTTCCAGCTTCTATTTATTTTATTTATTTTTCTAGGAAGTATGAGTAAAGGACAACTAATCCCCTCACAAAATACACTTGCAATATGGTCTAGTGGACAAGTACTGTGTTGAGTATTTGTTTGTCTCAATTAATGCACGTCTAGCTTGACAGACAACCCTATCCATCGTCATCCTGTGGGGAAAGGGAGTTTGCAAGTGATGAAAGCAATACCATTAAAAAACAAAGAAAACCTCTGCCCCAGACCCCCCAGATTTAACTTACCTGGCCATGTCTGAATTTCAATACCAAGGTTAAGGACTTCTGAAAATGAAGTTGTACAAAGTAGCAGCACTGAAGTGTTGGAGGATGATAGGTAGGTAGGTGAGAAGTGTTACTTCTCAGGCTCTAGCTTACTTTGTTATTAGGAAGGGAGTTTGCCTGCATAACAGGCAGTCAGAAATGTCTATCCCACCGAAACCTTTAGGAAAACCCAGCTCAGAGCCCTGTGTTGACTTTTAGATGGCAAACTGGGTAGGACTGACAGGAGAACTGTTCAGAGCTGATGCTGCCACCTTTGGGCCAGCTGGAAATATCTCCCCATGGTCTCATGTCTTTCAAACCACCAGTTGCAAATAAAGTTTTAAATTTCCCTTACCTCTAGAGATTTTGAGCACTAGTCTAGTCCAAAACTCCCATTCAGTGCAGGCCTATGTACTGGACTTGAACTAAAAACCAAAATTACACCCATGTCATGATAAGTATTGGTAATAAAATTTAGAGCATGCGATTGTAAAGAGCATGAGTACTCATTTTAGTTAATATTAGAATCTACTCTCTCTTGCCTGTGTTTCATTTCAGTCGATATTTACTTCTGATAAATAGATCAGTGTTGATGTTTAATTCAGCAGTGTATTTGCTTAATATTCATTTGTTAACATTAGAAAAATCAGAAATTTTTTTTTCTTTACAACCCTTTTCTACTCAGCACTTCCCACCTGTCAAATCTGTCCATTTAAATGCTTTTTCTACTTTGGTCAGTTTTAAAAGCATTAGGGCAGGACAAAGAAATATCTAAACATAATCGAAATATAAAGATACAGTGTCAAAAATGTGTCGTGCTGTGTCTCTGACTATGGTACTTAGAGGAAACTCATCACCATAGTAACTAAGCCTCTGCTAAATAATTACCAACAGATTTGTTCTTTTTTGTCTTCTGACTATGTCTAGCCTGGACTATAGTTTTAAATATATAAATTGTATATACACATGCATGTTAGCACACTGCAGTTGGAAGATAAGCCAAAGAACTCACCATATAGGACCCTAATTCCTGCAGAAGTGATTTCTGATTTCTAGGTGTTCATGGCTGCTGTTCTCTCACAAATGAAAGAACAGTGCAGAACAGTTTTAATAAAGGCTATCTTAGTGCTACAGCTATCATGGAAAGCCAGACCTCAGGAAGAAAGCAAGCGTTTTCTAAACAGCCAAAGCAATTTCTTGAAAGACATGAGATTTGTGTTTAATAAGCAGCTATTCCAAATAGCAAAGTACCCTGCCTTGGCTGTTCCTCCTACTCCATCAGCAGCACTTGGGCAGTACCTTTCTTGCAGTAGATCCATGGTGTTGCATTTCACCTGCTTTTTCTTCTTTCTTTTTCCGTGCTGTATTGTGCAAAGCAAATGTTCTAATTTGGTTTGGAGGATGTGCTGTCCTGCAGGCTGTGTAACCAGTGAGCAGAGGAGCCAGCTGCAGACTAGGAGTTTCAGTGTCTTCATTCACTTTTTGAGTTGCTGATGATCCTTTCTCTGAACTCTTCTCATGCAGAATGACCTCATGTTTGCTTCAGGAGCATTTTGGAGAACACTGAAGTCTTTTACAAAATCTGTGGCTGCTTATGGGGGAAGTGGCCTGCTTCTCTTTTGTTTTATTGCCCCAAAACGCTGTTTAATGGGCATATTCCATTTGTTACCCCATTCTTTTGGGAAGGAATATGCTAGCTTTTCATGCTACTCTTAGCAGTGAGATAAACTTAGTTCTCCAAATGTGCTCGGCTTGAACAGCCTGAAGAGATGCAGTGAAGTGGCCGTGCCTTGAGCATGGTCTTGCAAAGCAGAGCATTTGGGTTCAATAATGACATATGAAGTCTTAGTGCTTCTGGCTGAGCTCAGTTTCATCTCATTTGTTGGGAGATCAAATGGGTTTGTTTTCTGTAGTAGCTAATGCAGCTTGGTGCTTCAAAGAGCTGACAACCAAGTGATCTCTGACTTGTAGGTTTTCCTTTTTTGTTTTTTTTGGGGGGGGTTTTTGGGTTTTTTTTTGTTTTTTTTTTTTGTCTGAGAGTTGTTGCTTGTGTTAAACAGGCCATCAACCATTTAGGACCAGACTTCTGAAGCCAGTATATGTTACCTGTGCTCACAGCAACTAATTGAGGTGAGGCACAGATAAGTCCAAGCTTGTAAATTGGTTCTTCACCTTCAGTTATTTGCATTGAAACCCACCTCTTTCTGTCCTGGTGAGGAACAGCATCCAGATATCTGAAAAAGGTAAACATGAACCTTTTTTCCTTTTTTTTTTTTTTTTTAATTTTTTGGTGGGGGAGAAACTGAGGAAGGGTGGGAAGACAAAAAAATAAGGTTNAAGGTTAAGGGCAGAGATTGTTCTTGACTTTTCTCATTAAATTCTGGCATGAATCCTACAGGTTGTAGAGGTCGGTGTTTTTTGTTGTATTTGGATTTGGGGATTTTTTTTTTTTAACAAAACAACCCCACAGACTGTGAATTGGAGCTAGTCTTTAGCACATTAAATATTCATCTGTTTGAGGTTCAGGCATGAGGTCTCTCAAGACAGGAGCTGCACTGTATGGTCTCGAGCAGAATGTAGGTTACCCTAGAAACAGTAATAGGAGCAAGACCAGTACCACAGAGGAGCCTGTCAGGTGGTATCTTGAATTACCACATGTAAGAGCAGTAACTTGGGACCTGTACCATTAAAATAATTTGGTGCCATAAAATGTGTATTTAAAATTGGATTCTTCTAAATATACTCTGTAATTGTTGAAATGTATGTGTGGACTGGCTTAGGAGATGCAAAAGAGTTCAGAGCAGTTTCTGCTGGTATCATACAGGAGCCTTGCATAGACATACAGTTTTAAAGTTGAACTGAGGCAATGAGATGAACATTATGAAACAAACTCAAACTGTTTCCCAAGGAATGAAAGTTGCAAATTTCAGCACTACCATTCCTTTTGAGACCTAGAAACTTAAATGTGCTCTCGCACTGGATGTGGAACATCTCTGCAAATAAGAAGGTAGATCCACTCAATGTGTTGTGAAATTTGTTAAAATTTGGTTCAGCAGGGCATAAAATGTACATGCACAGATTTCATTAGCTCAACCCATGTTACTGAGAGCAGTGATAAGCACTGCCTCAATCTGTTATCTTCTAAATGGCAGTATGTTCAAATTCTAAATACCTTTACTAGTGCACTAAGTGAAAAGAGCTTCTCCTCACTGAAGACAATTCATTTTGGGAAATGTCCTTGAAAAAATCTCCTTGTATCCTAGCTAAGGACATGCATATTAAGTCTAATCTGCAGTTCTAAATTCTGCCAAAGATGAAGATTAATGATCAAGGTTAGATTAAACCATGCCAATATTGTCTTGGTTAGTATAACAGCAAAGTACGTAAGTGAATTTTAGGCTACAGAAAGTACAATTTCATGTTCATAATATCTATCCCATTTAATCTGTATTGGAGAAGTCACGGAGAGAACATCTCAGTCATTATTACTCTTAACAGACAATTACTCTTCTACTGACTCATGTCCTCTAACATACGGTTTGCTGCTTCTCAAGCCATTTCTAGACTATTAAATAGCCAAATATCCCTTTTGAGCTAAGCATGTGGACCTTCAACTGTAGCTTGTATTTATGCCGTTGACTTTTTGTCCATGTCTCTCAATACTTCTTTGGCTTGCATATTCTAGTGGCTTTTCTTTTAAAATGTGAATGGATTTCTAATTTTTAAATTTAAATGCATTGGGGGATTTGATTATTAAAATAAACTGATTTGCTTATTGCATGCTGGGAAATACTGAGCTGTGTTTCCAAGCATTAAATCTTGCCCAACGAGAGTTCTGCATGTTAGTAGTCACCAAATAGCAGTAAGCAGCTTGACAAAGTTTTTCCAGTTTCATCTTAGATGTTTTATTTTAGTGTGTTTAGTTGGTCATTAGATTCTATATAACACATTTGGACAGCTGGGAACACGTATGAAATTATTGGATATAATCCTGTGACAACTGAGAAAGATTTTCATCTACGTGTGCTTCAGTTTCCAATTTCAACACCATCCTTTCCATGTTCCACCAAGAGAGAAAATAGTGCAGTGTTTCAGCTGACTCTTTGACCTCTGCACAGTGTAAAACATGAGGTACATAAGGATTAACGAGGTCTGGTTTGCTTTGAAAATGGAATTATGTTAAATGATTAAGAAAACCTAATCTCTGTGGATTTTGTCAATATATTGTGTAACAATCTGTGTGAGCAAACAGCTACTGAGAAATGTGCTTTTTAATAAAAATGTTTTTGTTTTGAATAATATCTAACAAGGGGAGTCAACAATTTAGTGGGAATGAAAGCAGCAACACACAACAGAATTTCCTCTGCAAAGTCTCTACAATTAAATCAAGTGATTGTGGTTTTTCTTTTTTTTTTTCTCCCAAAACTTGAGGTCCTTTATCCTGAAGAGTGATTCTCACAGATTTTCTACTCTAATGGTCCTGAGCAACCTGCTGTTGCTGATCCTCTTGAGTGTGTGTGTGGGTGGACTTCCAGCCTCAGCCTCTGTGTCGCTTTCTGGAATTAACTGGAATTTGCCCTAAGGGATAACTTGAGAGGATTGGATTTTGCCCATAATCTTTCTTTCACAGTTCAAAGAGGTGAATTGATCTGCCTTCTGTTTAGGGTGGCCGTGAAATTTTGTGGAGTCAGATTTGTCTCTTGATTAAGAATATGAATTTAATAGAGGTGACCTTTGTTTGCTTCTGTGCTTTGAATTAGCATTAGAGGAGTCTTTGTTCTTGAGAGTAGGTACCAGGGAACTCTGAAATGAATGACACCACTTCTTTAATTCTGAATTTCATCATGCTTAAAAAATAAAACTGTACATGAAAATTAAAATTCATGTAGTTAGCTGAATGCAGTAATTTGTTTGCATGGTTTAAGGTTTCTAGAGAATGCTTTCTGAAACGTGTAAATCAGTCTCCACAAGTGAAGATTTCTAGTAGATATTTAAAGAGAAGTTTGTAGAAAAATAGCTAAAACTTTTTTTTTCCTCTCTAATTATTAGGATCTAAATTTTAAAAATTGAGATGGGTTTGCCATTGAACACTGATTGCCTTAAGAGACCTTTACTTGATGTTTTCAGATTAACAGCCCTTTCTTGTAACAGCCTTTATTATCATAAGGAACTGATCAAATTTTTTTTAAATGGTCTTTTGTTTGTGAGCTTGTTGTGAGTTCTAAAATTTCCCTGTATGAAAATAACAGAATTCATTATGTCTCAAATTTTTTACTTACTGCCTGACCAAAGTCACGTGTCTCCATCAAGGTGATCTATGTGCCTATTCTCTATCAGCCATTCACTACAAAACCACTGAAATGTATCTTGGGTTAAATTATGGGAGAGGCAAATTTCATGGCAGAACATAACACCTTTTTGTTGCCAAGTGAAGCTCATTCTAAATCTAGATCTAAATCTGAATTCTGACTTCCATTGTGTGCTCATTAAAACCATGAAGTTCAGTTATTTATCTGAACCTCTTCTCCTGAGTGTTCAGTTTTTCCTTCTCTCCCTTCACCTAGTTTTGTATAAATTCTCTTTCCTGTATCCATATTATTGTTATTTTCAAGAGGTACAGGGAAAACAATGTGTTTTCTTCTTGTTGAAATAGATAACACAAAAAAGATTCAGCAGCTAATGCCATGGGTATTTCCAAGGGCAGAACAGTGCTAATGTAACAATGAACAAATAATAAAATCCACCACAGAGGGATTTCAAGTCTATAAAACAAATAACTTGTATGAATATGATAATAGACCGATTGGGTACAGAAGTGATTTGCATTGGTACAGCTACGGGTCTGTTTTGAAAAATGTAGCTGGATGTCAATTTGAATATTTTCATGATCTGAAAACATCACTGTCGACTTCTTTCATTATTCAGAAATTCTTATGCAGGAACTGCAAGAAAGCTGTGCTCGTACAGATAGATTAGAAATAAGGACAGTGTAAGCCAGGCTGTGTAGCCGAATATAAACATCTGGAAGGTGGAAAGTAAATTATTATTTTTCATTTTAATATTCAGAACTTTTAACAGGAGAGTTTTATGCTGAACGTCAAGATATGCCACAGAGAATGGCCTTTCCTTCAAGACTTGTATTGAGCCTTGTATAAGTTGAACTTCAGTAAGAGGCTGATGGGTGTAAGGCATGAACCCTTGGAACTGGGAGGTTTAACTGTGCTTGTTGCATGAAGCAGGTTTTAAAGCACGAATATAATTCTTTTTAGCCCTGTGAGATTGTTACTGGTTTTTGCTTGAGATGACAGCCTCCTCTCTGCCTCTGTGGCTAGATCAGTTTGCCTGCCTGCAGTGTGCCTTCATAGAGCTGGGTGCTTTTTCTGCACGTGTAGTCACCTAGTAAAGGCATCTGATGTGTGAATATATTACATTGAACTTATGAAATGATTTTTCAGCATGGTTAAAGCAGGCACAAAATAATTAAACTTGTTTTTCAGAGGTAAATTTAGTCTATACTAGAACAAATCCAACAAAAGCAATGGGGGAATATTAAGAGTAATCATCCAAAGGGAAAAAGCCAATTCAGGCTTTGAAGTCAGCCTGAATCATGCCTGCTTTAAAACAAATACTTGAAACAAACAAAATAATTATTCTTCAATTTTAATTATTTTTCAGCTTGAAAACAAATCTGTATCCTAAAGATACAGGTTCATTTTTGGCTGCATACTTGTTTCTGTAGAGTCTTAAGGTAGTTACTTAATCTATAATTTCCAGCTTTTATTCAGTAAAATACCTTGACAATATGCTTTTCTTTTGCTTCGTGTGTCATGCTTGATTTTAGGTACAGCTGCTTTGAAACCTAGTAATTCAAACATATTTCAGGCTAACTGAATTCTTACTCCCCAAGAATTAGCCCATTATTAAATTCTATTACTTCAAAAATATATTCCTATCGTATGGAACAATTCAGCAATGGAGTTAACACCTCATTCACACCTTAAAGAATTTCAACGCTGACTTAAGGGAATTAAGTGCTGAATTTAAATGCGATCTTTTAGCACCATGTGTTTGGAAACTTGTAGATAAAAGATCAGTTTAATAGAATTGTGGCTCCTCTTGTCTCATATCTAGCAGAGCACAGATGCAGATCACAGTATCTGTTCCACGTGATGCAGCTGTGCAAAACCACAAAGGATAAACACAGTCGAAAAAGCACCTTTGAGGGACTGCAGCAGCTGCGTGTACACAGTCATGAGCAAAATCAGATCCGAAAGGTAACTGAGAAGGTCACTTACCACACCATTTCTGGAGTATTTTATCAATGTGAAGTAGCTGGAAGGTGCCTTTATATTACGGATGTCGTGCATGTGTCTGATCTGACTGTCTTTGTTTTCTGTGTGGAGTCAGGGAGCTTCTGGCAAAAAAAGATGAGAGAAGTTTAAAAACATCCTAGCAAGTATTTTATTGACTTTGTATTGCAATGTCACTTCTGACACAAGTGACTTTTACAGCACTTTTGCTTCTGGTCCTAAAAACGGTATTTGATGTCTAAGGTTTTACAGGTCTTTTGGGGGAAAAACGGTATGGTAGAGTAAACTTAAGTCTCTGAATTTAGAAGGCAGTAGTTTACAGAATTGGTAGTGACCTTAATCCCACACTTTTGGGGGATTACACACTTGGGGTTAGTCTGCCTGGCCTGATCTAAGCATGGGACAAATCTGCTGGGCATGTTGTTCTGTTGTTTGCTTTTAATGAAGTATTTGATACAGAATCTGGTCACAACTGCTGGTATGTAGCAGACTCTAAATCTAAACCCTCTCTGCCTTGCTAAGAGTCATAGCTGGCTGCAGACCAGTGATCAAATCCCCGAGCAGGCAAGGAGCACAGGCTGCTTGTGAAGAAAGAAGATGTCGCCGTCTGTGGCTGTGCAAGCATAACAGAGCAGCTAAAGGGAGCTTGGAGATGCAACTGATGAATATAAGAAAAGTAAACCTGGTTCTCCCCGGGCAGTTTTGGCAGGGGCTACAGGTTAGGAATGATAAGGTGGGAAAGAAGCTCTTCTTTTTAAGAAAACTGGTTGAGGAACTGAACATTTTTAGACCATCGTTGGCAGTACAGATACTCAGAGGTCTGAGGGAAATTTGATTTACTTTCATTAAAAGTTCATGCAGGCAAGGGAAAAGGTTGAAACAATTTCTTTTCCAAGCTATCATAGAAAAAAAATCCTTCAAGATTGCCTCCCTGAATGTAATAATCTGATCAGGTTTATACCAAGAGTGAATCCCATAAACTCCTTGTTTTTGTGAGAAATATGTGGACTGAGATTACTTTTTGGTGAATCAGTTATTTAACTCCAGCTCCAGGATAGTCTGGCAGAGCAAATGACACAAGACAGTGTCTGTCCTGGATATATTAATTGTGCCTTACTGTGAACAGTGGGCGAATTCTGGCATGTTCCCAGGGCTTGCTCAGAAGCCTCTGAAAAAATGTCAGCTCCCACATAGTGAGTTCATTTACTTCTAGGTGTAAACAACACAGGTGCCAGGGTTACCTGTGTGCTGGGCAGCAGAGTACAGTGAGCTGCCCCATGGAATGCAGCATTGTGGGCAGGAAAAGCTGGAAGGGAGTGCAGGCAGCCACAGCTACCAGCCAGGGCTGCCAGGCTCAGCGTTTTCCCTTTCTAGTTTACAGGTGCTAACCTAGTGAGCACTACATGAGGCACTGGTGGGGTTGGTTGTGTAGTTTTGGAGGTCCCCAAAGTATCCTAAAGCTCTGTCCAAAATGAAAAGCTAAGTAGTAGCATTGCACTGGTCACGACAAATCCCAGCAGCTATTAGAGGGTTAGCAGTAGCTAAAGCTATGGCTAATGGTATCATTTTATCGAAGGAGGCTGTGTTGGCTAGTACATAATGATTAACTCCCTCTGCACATTTTTAAAACAGTCCTAGAGTCCTTAATTTCTCTTTCAAAGTCTCTAGAGGTAAGCAAAAGAGACCTTGTAAGTACTTACCTGAAAAGCAGCACTTCTAAGCTGTGCAACTTCCCCATGCTGTGTAGTGCACCAGCAGGAGTACTTTAAGTGCAGGTTTTTGTGAGGATTTCCACATATGATTCCCTTCTAGTTCAGCCAGACTTCTGACATCTCTGAGCTGATGTTGTTGATTAAGTGCTTAATACGTTCTGTACCCACACTCCTGGTGCTGCTGGGTTCTTAAACTTGAAGAATTGTGGGTAAAAGGCAACTGGCTTGAAAGACACTTTTCCTCTGATAAACTTCTTTGTATCACATGTATGGTTTTTTGGATAACAGTACTTGCAGGCTTGGCTTACAGCTCACTCTGGTAACTCAGTGCTCAGCGTATGGCACTGAAAGGATGTTCAGTCTGCATTAGCAACAGCAAACTACCAAAATCTTTATATAAGAGAAATGACAGCATACTGGGGGTTTTAGATCTTGTTGGTTTTGCACAAGGAAAGTTTAAGGCAGAGATGTGTGTTCAGAACATGAAGGGTTGAATATTGAATGACCAAACTTTGCTTTAAAAAATGCCATATCTGGGTGGTGTGTATGTGTGTGCACCCACTTGATAGATATTTGCTTTGTGGGGTGGGTTGAAGCACCTAAATCAGTAAAGCTGCACTGCTTCTAATGGAGATATGTTTTATATTATAGATGCTTTGCTGGGAACTTTGCGTGGGCCTGATAATAACTTGGTTACTTCTGAAAGCAAAGATTGAAAACAATTGGGCTGAGTGCTTTTGAATGACACATTATTAATGGTTTGACACTATTATTGTCTTCTGTCTCCTCAGGCCCTTCAAGGTGAAAAAATTCTCACTCTTAACTCTTCCCATTATGTCACTAAATCTCCTTGAAGACTGGATAAATGGGTGGCATTTAAAGAAATTGGCTTGTGATTCATTAATTACTGATTACTTTATCAATTTCTTTAGTGGTTGCATGTATTTACATGTGAGTTTTAGTCTCCGTTGATAATTTGCACCTTAAAGAGACCCAGGAGCCTTGTGTCAGTGTTAATATAAGAAAGAATTTTTCTTCTGATGACAGCGGGTGTCAGACCCTGATTTTAGGTGTAAATACTGTGAGGAAGATATATCACTGAAGGTGATTTTGTGCTTAAATATTAGAGGCTTATGTTCTGAAAATGTGTGTTAGGATTCTGCAGCTCTGGTCTGTTTAGGACCTGTGCTTTGCTGGATCAATGTGTTCTGAGAAATAGTACCTAAGTGATTTTTCATTCTACAAGAAGAAAAAAAAAATCTTTTAATGAAAATCCTTTTAGTAGCAACTCTCTAGCAAATAACAGCTGTTCACATTTATTGTTAAACTGTCTATAAAAGAGAACTTGCAAACCAGCAGCAGTAACAACAGAGCTCCTATACTTGAAGAGGAAAATGAAACTTCCAACCTACTAATGTGCTCTTTGCCCCACTCAGTGGGTCCTTGTTATCTCTGTGGTGCCTGAAATTTATGGTAAAGATAGCCTGCTTTTCTTTATTGTGAGCCACACCGTTTGTGAGCTCTACTGAATGCTTTGCTCCCTTTCATGCAGCAGAACTCAAAGGATAAAATGGTACCCCACTATGGCATGCTGGGCAGCTGGGAGTGGGCTTGGGAGAGTTGTGGAAAATGCAGTCTAAACAGGAAAGAGTTGTGTAAAGTGAGAAAAAGCTGCAATTCTGAAGAGTTTAGGGAATCATCATCTTGCTAGTAACTACAATCCCATCTCCTATATTGCAGAAACCTGCTAACTCAATTTGGAAGAAGAGTTGGAAAGTGAATTTGCAGATTTTTATGCCTTTTCTTAAGCTGCAAACAAATACACTCGGCCTTTAAGAAAAGCAGTGTGCTGGGGGGCTGTGGGGGGTGTGGGTTAGTCAAGCCAAGTCACTTTTGAGCCTTTTAGCACAGGCTAGACATGAGCTCAGTACAAATGTTGTTTACTGAGTAATTTCCACGTGTGCAAGTGCTTCTTACTGTGATGTGAAGAAAATAGTTTTGTTTTACTTGTTGACTTAGTGCCTGATATGTTGCTTTGCCATTGCTCGAACATTTTTAGCAGCCAGAGTTTTCAGTTTTCAGGCCAGGGAAAAACCAAATGGAGGATTTGAGAGGACCTGCACCGACATAGTTTGCTCCAGTGACTCTTAAAGGCAAATGTTAGACTCTGCTTCACCTCTGCTACAGTGTAAGGCAGAGCCCAGTTCCTGGCTCCATTTAGCCTCAGAATGATCAAAAAGGAAAAGGTGAGGTTTCACTATTACTGAATTCTAGTGGCTGTCAAAGAGAGGTGAGTCCTTGGCACTTGATTCTTCGCTCTGGATAGTCCCTATGGGAAGAAGCAGAGCATGAGAAAGGAGAATTTAAGGAGCAAGGTCTACATGCGCAGAAAAATACAAGGATGGCGTCTAAAACTTAGGAGGGTAGTTTTTACTTTCAAGAGGGAGTGGTAAGAGCTTTCCAGAGCAAGGAGAGCTGTGCTGCAGTGTTCTAAATTCCCTTCTGCAGTTCTGAAAGCATAGAAATGTAATAAGATAATTTTAAAGGCAATTTCAGTAGTGGAGACAAGAAAGAATTAAAGCCTAGATGAGGCTTCTATCAGAAGCTGGGAACAAGGTGGAGATGAATTTTGGCAACTTTTCCATGGCTGCTCTTTCAGCAGTAATGGTTACTTATGCTCAGCACCCCTTTTTTTCTGGGAATGGCAAATGATTGTTTCTACATCTGGTGTCTCTGAGAGATCTGGCCAGCTGGCAGGGAAGTACCTCCCTGTGGATTGAATGACTCTGTCCCCTTGGAGACTGAACGTGGGTGCTGCATTCACTGACCAGGGGAACAGGGGATTTCTGTGACTCTGTCTTGCATTTCTCCTGGCTGGAGCAGGGGGAAGGCTCCCCACACTACTGCACTCTGCTCTTTGCCAGGAGTGGTCCTGTCAAGCCCTTTCTTTGAAGTCTAATAAGCTCGAGGTGTTGTGGAATGGGGGAATATGGTTGGTAAAAGGTCATGTCCCTGGGCCTTGACTGTACTTGTATCAAAGGATACTTTTAAAGTTGTTGATAATCTGTCAGGCAGCATGATGAGATGCAGAGTAAACCAGAATCTCTTTGATTTCTTCCCTGGTAAGGTTATCCGTATGCATGTCAGTCTTGTTTTTCTGTTCTTAGCCTTGGGCTTTATACAGCTATTGATTTTTTTTTTTCCTGGTTGTTACAACATTAATGCTTATTCAGGTAAAGATATTTGTTATTTTCCCAAGACAGCCTCACAATTCATTAAGAATGTGACGGGCTCCTGTGTGCTGGTAATGACTGCTTTAATTCCAGCAAACATGATGCCTTACAAACAGCAGGTTGGATATTCACAGCTAGTTCTGTGGTCCATTACAGCAATTCCTTTTCTTCTTCTCTGCAGCTAGCATTAGTATTCAAAAGCTGAAGGCATGTTGGTCGAAAGCTACCTAAATATTTATGGACTATTGCTAGGGTCAGAGTAACAAGGGCAGCAAATGAAATTAAAGATTTACACCATGAAACAAAGTGACTTATCAATCACTCTTTGCCAAGTTGCTCTGGCTGTTTAAAGAAGTTATTTTCTTAGGAAATTTCTTCTAAAAGTGAACTTCAGCATGAAATTTTGATCTGTAGTTTCACTTTAATGTCTGCATTATTTCTTCCAACAAGATGAGCCGGTGGAGAAGACCTTGCACAACAAACAGTGCTGGCTGGTGCATTGCTTGACTCCATAAGAACAGTACTCGACACCTTTTATCTGGGTATATCAAAGTCTCTCTCCGACTCCAGGTCATAAATACCCCTGAGTGACTGAAGAAGTAAATGAGAGGAGAAACTGAGATGTAGCAACTTTAGAAAATTCTTGTGCCAAGATAGACTTAAGAATAGAAACCAGGATTAGGGCAGGCTTTACATTTAAACTTTGCAGTCAAACCTCAGGCTGGATGCGGAATCTTGCTGTGCTGAGCAGCGGGCTGGGATGGTTTTATGTTTTTCTGGAGGGGTGTAAGAACCTCAATAACCTGGCATCTGCATTAAATGAGAAATGACACTTTATTGTTTTGTGAAAGCATGGCAGAACATATATTTGAAATGGAAATTGCCTTGCTTATTCAAATGAAAATCTCTGAGCACAGAAACCCTGCTTTCATTATTTTGATTAGGAGCTGGGTATTTCGCAATAGCAAGCAGGTAGGAAAAAAGCCAAATTTGAGAGAAGAAAATACTTCTTATTCCTTCAATTTTAATTTTTTTGATTTTTTTGCTTTGAGACGTGTATATTCACAAAAACAAAGTAAAACATGAAATTTTATTTTTATTTTGTTCTGAGATAAATTTAAGTGATTATCTTGCAAGGTCTCCATAATGTGACAGCACAATGTGAACAAATAAAGAGAAAATGAACTGAACAGTAAATGGCTTTAATAAGCAGCATGCCATCTTTTTCTTTTGGATTTTAGCTGGGGATTGCATAAAACAGAGCCCCAGGGCCTGACTTAACATTAATGCGTTTTCTAGTTTTCTTTCTTTACTTGAAGAGGATAAGTCTGGGTGTTTTATTACAATGTAATAATGATAAATTTTTAAAAAATTACATTTATGTAAAAAGTGCATGCACGCGGGCAGAATATCTTTTGTTTTAGCTAGGAAAATTCTAAGGTAGATCAAAACCTGTAAGAACAAGAGTATAATCTTCCCAGTTAAGTATTGAAATAGCATTTGCTTGCCCAAAGTAGTGAACGTGTGCACCGGTGGCAGTTTGGAATCAGCATTTGTGTTTTGCAAATGAAACTGGTCTCTTTTGATGACTCACTACAGCAAAGTTGTGTTGCTAATCACCCAAAAGGGATTTTGGATGCGCTTGGAGAAGATACATCCTTGTTTGTTCTAGTGGAGTGCCTGAACCGCTAGCATTTGCAAATATTTTGGTTTGCAGTAATTGGTGGTTCTTTTGCTTTCCAGGGAAATAAGACCTTAATGAAGGTGAAAGAAAAAAGAAACCTAAGAAATACATAAAGTGATTTTCGTTCTTATTATATAAGGCCAGAGGATTCATGGAGAGGATCTGAAGTTTATTGTCTCCAGATGAGGTTGCTATTGTGTGTCCTGTCCTGTCACCCCCCTGCCCTGAGAAGCAAAATATCTGCGACTTTATTGAAATCCTCAACAGCTTTTTAGGCCCAGCATCTCCCCAAAATCACATGCAGAAAGGTAAATTTGTGTATTTTCCAGTATTGATAACTGCACTGTGATTTAAACTGTGATATTTTGCTTAGAATCACAGCAATTCAGATCCCGAATATATCAATCACAGTACGTCATTTGGGCCACCAAAAAAGCCCAACAACAACAACAAAAAAGAACTTAATATCTTTAGAAATTCAAGTTTTGCTGATTGTTAGCCTGAAAAGAATCTTGCCCTGAAGAACAGTTCTATTGCTGAGTCATTAAAGAAAGCTCTGAGACATGGGCACTCTGGTCTTCATATTCTGGCTCATTAATATTGGGCTGATGTTATGCTGCATGAGCAGTGTGAAAATTCCAAGAACTTCACCATCTTTAGAGCATTCCCCCTTATTTAGCATTCACAGACATGGCTGTCTAAACATAGAGTCTTTCTTTTGTATTTTACTTTAGCTGTATAATCTTTCCCCAGTGAGAAGGAAGGCACACATAGCCACGGATGCCCGAGTGAAACTTCTCTTGCTGCCCTGTGAAAAATATCTGAAAAGTCCCTATCAGTTAAGAATTTTAGATGAAGGTATTTACCACTAAGGATCATCAATAATAAATGTTCATGATTTTTTTATTAAAGATTGAACTCGTGACATTTCCTCAACTTTTGAACCTTATGCACACTTAATTGAAAATGTCTTTATTTCTCCCACCCAGGATGAAAGACATCTAACATTTCACGTCTTTTTATCTCTGTTAGAGGAATCAGTTTATTTTTCCTGTGAAATTGATGCTTCCTCCAGAGCTTGTCTTCCCCTCACTCTCCATTTACTGGCTGTGGTACTGCATGTCTGTCTCAGCCAAGGTGGCGCTGACAGCATCAGCAAAATGTTTCAGTGCAAAGACCAAGTTAACCAACAGCTTTAACTAGGTCTGAGTGGCTGCAGGGAGTCAGACACTGAATTACCTCGTGGCTCTGGCCACTCTGACAGATCTAAAGGGACGCTGCAGAAAGTTGAGGGTTTATGCACTCACGTATTTCATGCAAGACCCGAATTACAGAATATTGGTTTAAAAATGATGCCTGACAATGATGGGGGAGTTAGGCGTGTTGTAGCTCTACAGCAGAGGATACTGACTCTGAGTATCAATCAGTCTAGAAGGACGTGGGTGTGGAGTAGATTTTCCTTGCTTCATTTTTAAATTCAAATAGTGAATGCATTCTAGAATACAGTGCTTCATGTATTTTAAAATGTGTGCTTACCCTGTGTTTGGCTCTTTCCCATGGTGTGGGCTGTACGATGAGCTGTACTGTTCTCACTTTGGTCACTCAGCTTGGACAAACTCTTTTCATAAGAAAGACTCTTGAGGATTTTTCCTGCTATAGTACAGAGTTCCTAAGTCTGATATATCATGTTTGGAGTCAAAGAAGAGTCCTTAAGTGGATTCCCAGTATTGGAATAGTGTTATGTACTTAACACCCTGATATTGGAATTAGCTGTTGTTAGATGCTTCCCTGAGATGTACACAACAAATCTTTTCTCCGTGGAAGCTGTATCTATTTATCATTTATTTTTAAAAACTGCCTTGGAAGATTTTTTTCATTCCATGTGTGATAAGCTAAACACAATTTGGTTCCATTCCCATCCCCAGGTTTCATTTATTATGAAAACATGTCTGACTTTCCTGAGCTGGTAGATTTGAGGGGGAGAGAAAATGAACATATATGGAATGTTGTGATATGGTGCTTGGAAGTACACAATATTTCTCTGCCAGTACCATTTCAGTTTCCATATTGTGTCTGTATTTTTCTTAGTTACCCAATAGAGAGGTAATCGGTGACTGGACAAAAGGGTTTTTGATGGGTGTGTAGTTCTTGCATGGTGCTGTCCCCAAAGGGTGGTTTTAAATGGCAGGTGAGCAAAGTGTTGTCCCCTCTTTGCCCTGTGTAAGATAGCTCTCCTGATTTCCCAGCATTGGTGGAGGCTTTCTCGTTGGGAACTGAAGTGTGGACAAGGCCTTGGAGCAGAGACTTCTCTCCTTGCAGCAGAAGGCAATGAGATGTGTACGAGACCAGCCTAGCTCATTGTTGTGTTTGCCAGCAATGCAGCCTAGCAGTCAGGAGATCAGCAGCAGAGATGGACAGCTTGCTGCCTGCTGACAGGGAGCCTGTCTGGGAGCAGTGTTTCCAGGAACTCTTCAAGAGTTGCCCCTTGGAGTGGCGTTTGGGCAGCTCAGCCCCAGGGGCTGCACAGTTGCCCTGGTCTCTGTGGTGTTTTGTTGCTGTAGCTGATTTCCACACCGACTTAAAGAGAAGCAGCTAGAGGCATCATCTGGGGATGTGATTTGCATTCTGTGTTTAATTAAAGCATGACAGTTTATGCCAGAGGATTTTAAAATGGGAAATGGAATGCTTTTTGCCAAATATTGGGATTTTATAGAGACTTGGAAACTCATTAGTGGAGAATTTTATTCATAAGTTGCAGCCTGTTTTGCAGGGCCCATTGAGTCTGGCTTTGTTTTCTTCTGGGTTTCTCCCTCACCGAGTTATTTGAGCATCACATTGTATTGGTGGAAATACCCTACTCTGTGACAAAACTGTTTGAGAAACAGGGCACTGACCAAATTGTTTTTCTAGTAAGGAGCTGCTCCCAGGGACTGTTAATGAGAGTGAGAACCTCCTCCACACTAGGTCAGAGGTTTCGATTTGATCACATCAGGCAAACTTTAACCACCCTATAAAGCTGTTAGGTGGCTTGTAAGAAAGGTGGTAGGCATTTCATTCTGCTTGATAGTTTTTACAGGACATCTGTACAAACCTTGTAACCCTGACAGCTTCAGCGGTAGTCTCAGAAGAGAAGTCAAGTATTAAATAGGAACAATCATCTGGATAACTATGAGGAAATACTGTGTACAGTAGGTCAGCAATTCATAACAAGACACAAATATTTATCACCTCACTTTGTGAATGAGGTCACAAACTTAACATTTTGACATCAGCTGTTGGCAAATGAATTCCCCCCAAATTTCTGTTAGTTTTGATTAAGCATGAAAAGAGTATTATATTTACAAATGCAATACAATTAGAATTTCAGACTACCTGAAATTTAATCTTATCATGGTTTTTTAGAAAGGTTTGCAAGGAGTAAACCTGATAGAATTTACCTTTCACTTAATTATAAGACAAGGTCACAAAGCTGAGGGTCACTTTGCCCTTCTTGCTGGCTGTGCTGTAAGATATGGCTACCCACACTTCAGCAGGGTGCTGCAGAGCTGCTCTTTGGAGACAGGCACGGCTGGTCAGGCAGCCCTGTCCATGAGTTATTCATGTGTAGATTTAGAGTTGTTAGAATTATTCAAAATCCTATTCTTTCACCAAAAATTGAGTTGTAAACCATGGAAAGAAGAGACATTTTCATGTGCATGAACTCAACGTTAAAAGTCCTTTTTTTTGTGTTGTCAGATAACCTGCACAAAGCCAGAGAAAGCAACAGAATTCACTCTTGGGGGTGAGGGAGCTGGTGATGAGGGTCAGAGATTGGGAGACTGTTGGTGAAGTGTTTGTGTGATGGACTTCTCTCGAGATTACCCACAGATATCCAAAACTTGATGTGCAGAGGTTTGTGTTTTTTGCAGATAACTCTAGACTGTGTGTGTAATTATGCTAATACTGCTCCATTCTGCCTACCCAATGATGTTGAAGGGCTTGCCTTGGAACCAGAGAAGGGAAACAAGTCTCCCTTCTGCAAACTGTTGAGATTAGAGCAATTTATACTAGAGTCCATGCAATCCTAACAACACATGGGACGCTGGAAGCTAGAGCAGCCTGGACCATACTAAGCTCCTGTTTGGTTTCAGATAATTAGCAGTGGATTCCATTGTGACATTCATCCTTTTGAGTTGTCGAACCAAGGAAGTGTGAGTTAACAATCCCTAGTGTGCATTGTGATCTTGTTTTACTCTGCATGTACTTAAAATTTACAATTTTCAGTCTTTTTGGGTTTAATGTTAAATTGTACCTGTTTGATGAGGCTTGTTTTGCTGCACAAGAAATATGGCCTTCTAAAGATGCCCTTCGGGGTGACATTTCTCTGGAGTGCTGGGAGAAGCTGGATTGGCCCTGCTCACAGAACAAAAGGCAAGGCCACAGCGGGGAAGGCTGCTGATGTTAACTTGTTCCCTTGTAGGTTCTCCATAGCTATAAATACAGAGGAATTGTACAGTAAATGATGGATTTTGAGTGAATGTTTTCAGTGCTGTCTGCCACGTCTCCCTGATGCTTCGGCAGCGCGTACGTTCGGGTCTGAGTGTCGGCTGGGGTATTCATCTTCCTCTGCAGCAAGGCGCTGGTTCTGCACTTCAGGAGGATTTTTAACTCTGGCTTTGGCAACTTTTTCCTATATATGTAGCTTCAGTTTGGAGACTGTGATTTCAGGCGGCCTTGGGAAATAATAGATACAGCAAAGGGCAGGGTTTTTCTTTGTTATCACTCCTTGTTGCAAGGGCTCATTCCTTGTCATTTTAATTCATAGATGGTCTCTTACAAGTCGCAGCAGAGCACAAGAAAAGCCCCTTTCCACTCCCCTGGCTGTGCTGCTGCCTGACAGTTCCCATTGTGCAGCCAGCCCCACTGTGGGAGTTTGCTAAACTGAAGCAGAGACTGCAAAGCATGTAGTTGAAACCTAATTTCTAATGACTGATTTAATGCAAAAGGGCCAGAATAGAACTTGCAGATGCTTTAACAGAAAGCTAAAATGGCCCATTGTGGAGAAGTCTCTTCTACTCTTAAACACAGATGATTCATGTTAAATTTAATATGGAATTGTTAATTTTTTGACCTGAGGCCTGAAATGAGGGGAGTTATGGCTTTATCTACCATAAGCAGCAAATATTCATGCTTTTAAGTGAATTTCAGATTGTACCGAGGTAATTTCCTTTGTAATTAATAACACCAATGTAGTTGATTTCTTATTTCTTTCCCATACTAGAATTGTCATCCAGTAAATTATATACCTGTGATTTCCTGTTGATGCTGAAATATTGTCTTTTAATGGCCTACTAAGCTCATTCATGGATATCCAGAAATAAATAAATCAAAGGAAACAGTCTGTTAAAGTGCACTTTCAGCATAATTACTAACACTGGATAGGAACTACTCTTTGTGCTATTTCTTGTATTCAGAAGATATGAAAGATGTGGATTTTAATCAGTTTCTGTGGGAGAGGCTTATTAAAAAAGATCTTCAGGGATTAAAGAAGCAGAGCAGAAGAGATTATAGTTGTATTAGTGAAACATCTTTTAAAAAACATTTCTGCGTATTTTTATCCAATATATTGTTACCTATGGACACACGATGACAGAACCAACATCATCCAGAGAATATCCTTTGCACCACTGGAAACTGATAAGACCTTTTTTTTTTTCTGCTGTATCTGGTTATATTTCATATCACTGTGTTATAGCACAGCCTATTGCATAACCTAATGCCCCAACAGTGAGGCGGGGGGGGGTGGGGAACGACTGAGCACAAGTGTCTGTAATGTAGCAGAAATATAACTGAAGGAATTGAGCAGCACACTTATTTTTGTGTGTGACTGCAAATGGTCAGAAAGCCAGGCAGATACAGCAGCCTTTGCAGCTGCAGTACTAGAAATGTTCAATGATAGAGAAGAATTGCAAATGAGATATATAGAAAACTGTTGTATGGGCATTTTAATAGACAATACTCATAGCATCTATTCATCCCAATTTGAATATAGAAAATAAAATTAGATTCAGATTGTAGTTAGTATTTTTCTGAAATTACATTTTGAAACCATGGATTCTGTACTGCAGCTGTTTTTTTTTTTTTTCTAGAACCAGTGGAATTTCTAATAATAATATAGGTTGTTCTGAACTGCCTTTTTAAAATAATGTGGTCTTGTACTTGTGGGTCATGATTTAAAACCTGGCTGCCATATTTATTTAAATGGTTAGGTAAGTATGGGTTAAATACTGCTCACAAAAATAACTCAGGGGTGGTTGGATCCTGTAGACTGCCAGTGTGAATTAATACTAAACAAATGGCACTTTAATACAGCACATTAATTGCTGTATTAAAAATAGTGTTTGAGTGTGGGTTGGGCACTGCCAAGATGCTCTTGTTTACATCGCTATTACCTTCACTGAAAAATTTTCTATTATCAATACAAATAACTTAGAAAACCTTTTTCTTAAAGTCTTTTATGAAATCTGTAATTGGCTAGCAACTCATTTACCTCTGCAATGGATGTTGCATTCAAATTCAGGAAATCTGTTGGGACATGCAGAGACCTCCTGGGTGAGGTGTATGGTGACAAGGCCTAATTTGGCTGGGGTGAAGGACACTCACCTTCCACGTGTGGTGACTGTAATGCTGGGGGTGCATCAGAGTACCCTGAAATCTGGATAGACTCACAAAGCTTTTCAAAACTGTTCAGTGCATTTTGGCCTGCAAAACTGGGGTGGAAGATAAAGGCAGTTCTACTAAAAATCCATAGTGGGAACATTTGTGTTTTGATGAAAAAACATTTAAATTTTGCTTCTGATAATAACAAGTTATTATGATTTATGCTACATTGTTTTGTTTATTTTTATTATGACATATGCATTTTTGAAAATAATTTAGCTAATATTTCATGTTTGAGATTTTGATTTTCCATTTTACTCTGCCATTATGTAATGCTGTGAAATGCATATGATTTAGCAGTCTTAGACCTTTAGTCTTTTGTACAGATTTAGAAAAGATGATCTGAAATGTCAGGATTTCATATAGAATGAAAAATATATTTTCAGTCCTGTTATTTCCAATTTACTTGTACCTGCAAAAGAGGGGAGGACCTTTTAACATAATGTGAAGGAAAAATGGAATTCCAGTGAAAGACAATCTGTCTTGAATTTCTCAAAGATTTAAGTTGAACTCTTCTTCAAGTCTTGAGTGATTGCTAATTGCTTTGAGCTGTGCATCTCTGAGAGAAAGGAACATTTCCAATTATTCCAGGGGAAAGTGGAGCAAAATAACCTTTTTGAGGAGAGGAAAAAAGTGAGAATCTGGCCAAGAGGAATGAGTTAGGGAGTAAATACTGAAGGAGAGAGTGGGTGAAAAAAGGATGACCAAAAACTCACGTTGCAGAGGTGAAGACAAAGGAGAGTGATGGAGAAGAGGAGTGAGAATGTTTTTGATGGGGAGGATCAGTGTGCTGTGGAAGGACCTGTTGCTTGGTTTTTAATGCCCTTCCCAGGTGAGCTGGTACCACTGCCCTGTGGTATATGCCCAGCCCTGAGCAGGGCTCAGGTGTGGATAAATGTCTCCATGAGCTGTGCATGCAGCCCTCTGCCAAGGGAACTGCCCCCATATTCACCAAGAAGATGGGCAGTGCCTTCCACAGCGCTGTGAGACGGTGGCAGGGGTGAGTGTGTCAC
>VZRR01010226.1:0-31416 GCA_013398015.1 Oreocharis arfaki
CGGGGTCGGCCGTGGGGTGGGGTGGAGGGAAGGCGAGCACTCCCGTGGCCATGCCTCTCCGGGGGGCACTGGGGTTTGGGGTCGTCCCAAACCCCAGGGGGAGGGGGGCGGGGAGACAGGCGCGGCGAGCCGCAGCGGCGCGGCATCCCCCGGGGTCCCAGCCCTGCCCCCCGACCACAGTCCGGAGGGGTCCCGAGAGCCTTCAGACTAGGGGCAGTGCCTGATGCCCCACGTCCTGGGGGTGTCCCTGGTAGTCCCCAGGCGCACAGAGGTCCCTAATTCCGTCAAGAGGGAGGTTAGTAGACTCGGAGGGCGTCCTCGCAGCACCTGGAGGTCTGGTAGCCCCCAGCCCGGCCAGGCAGAGGCGGAGGAGTGGGACGGAGGGAGCTCCCTCGCCCGTGTCCTTGCGACCCAAAGCCAGGCCTGCCCAGTGGGAGCTGCTCACACCTCTCCTGGGCACCAGCTGCCGCCCAGGATGCCGGGGTCTGGTGCGACCCCGGAGGTTCTGCTGGGAGCAGCACCCATGGGGTGGCTACATCTGAGGTCTGAGAGGCTGCACCTCGAGTGGGGAGCTGTAGGGGAAAAACAGCCTTTGCAATGACATGTGGTCAGAGCTTATGCTTCTTCTCACAGTCCTGAAGGAACATGATACTCACTCTCCAGCCCTAAATTATTTTATAAGTTTCATAGCAATTGCTTCACCCTCCCCTGAAATGCAGCAGCTGTTTGCCACTGCCCAGTGTTTAGGGGCAGGAGGCGAAGGAGGGTCCTGCAAGCATGGTGTCAGAACACTCTGAGGAGGGAGGATGCAGCAATCCGTGGTGGGATTTGGCTGGGGAGGTGACAATAATATCCTGTAGCCCCTCTGAGAGTGCTGCATCCTTCATTGGTGGTGGTTTGTTTGCTGGAGACATGCTTCAAGCAGTATCATTGCTTTTATGGGCTATTTTGTCTGGTCCAGGCAGGTGAAGTTCTTAGCAGGGACCCCAAAACCTCTTCCTGCAATGCATGTGTATGTGTAGGTGGGTGGGAGGACTTGCGTCCGCATCTTAGTCTCTCACACAGCTATGGACCAAATACAACCTTCCAGAGCTAAACAGTCAAGCTGAAAGCGGAATGGCCCCTGTTCATCACACCCACGCAGCTGGATAGAGTCTGCTCCATACCTTCACCATTCTCCTAAGAGAACTGTTTAACCCCTCCCATCTCATTACAGTAATATATTTATGATATCACCCTCGAATTTCCTGCCCTCAACAACTCCAGAAGGCTGGGAGGGAATTAAGCATTTTTGGAAAGTATTTAATGCTACTTCAAGAGGGTAGGAGGCAGTCGGAAAATAGATGGGCGCAGGAACCTTGGGCTGACGGGGCTCTCTGCAGGACAGCTGAGGAAAAGGACCGCACCTAGTGAGAGGCGTGTGTTCGCCTTTCCGGCCCAGGGCTGCAGCCCAGCTCTAGTGCCTGTTGCTTCACTCTCTGGCTTGGACAATGAAAGAGGGCTGCTGCTTACTGCCAGCTCCTCTGGTGGATCTGCTGGACTCCGTGCTCTCTTGTGGGGTTTGAAAAGCAGCCTGGGCAGTGTAAAAACCACTCAGCCCATTCATTTGAATGTGCACAGGAGGACCTTACTTAACATGAAGCTGAAGTCTCTCAGATCTAGGGAGGGAAGATTAAGGTCCCCACAGCTGGATTGGTATTTCTGGAGGTTTCTGCTCTCTTGACAGCAGCTACCAGGGGTGGGTGCTCCAAGATGTGTAATAGCTCAACAGCCTGAGCTATTACACACTCAGGATTGAGTGTGCACACTCAGTTCTCCTGTACACACATTTTCAAAAGCTTTTTAATTCTTACTGCCCCAATGCTGACTCAGAGGAAGGAGTCTGGAAGGACAGAAAGGAGTGTGGTGACAAGTCTGTATAAAACTGGATGTTTCAACTCAAAGCGCCCAAGTAGCAGAGAGGAAGTGATGTGTGAAATGAAGCTGTGGTGTCAGCCAAGGCATTTTTCTGAGCTTGCCCTTTTTCTCTCTGTAGGTGTTCATCTCGGTGGGGCCACACTGACCATGCTCAGGAGCTTCTGTCTCCAGCTCATGTCCTTGATTTGGATCCTCTTGGCCCATCACCAGCTTGTGCAAGGTGAGTCTCTGTAGACATGGGTCCTTCTCTTTCATATCCATCTTTCCAAACCTGTCATTGGCATTGCTGAAGTATCCTCAGTTTTCCATGCAAAATAGAGATGGTCTGACCTGGAAAAGCAGAAAATGCTGGCCCTTCATTAAATCACCTGGAGTGTGACACTGGAGGCACCTTAGAACCTCTTGCCCACAGGGGTGCAGTGCCTGAGCAGACTGGCAGTGAGACATCCCTGCTGCTCTCTCTCTCTCAGGGTGAATGGGTTCCCAAACCAATGAGCCTGTTCGGGGGGAAGAAGGTCCAAAAAGTGAACAGCTAACTCTGGATCCAGTGAGACAAAATCCTTTCCCAAAGATTAGTTTACTCTATCCCTGCTCTGGATAAGCAATGAATTCCCAAAGCCATATGCCAGGAGAGATGGTTACAAACAGGAAAGGTGATGATACCCAGGCTTGGGGCTGAGCAGTCCCAGGATGCTGCTCTAGCTCCATAGTGATTTGTTTTAGGAGGCTCTTACCCGGTGCAGTGGGATCTGCTGCCTCACTGAGCAAAACTGCATGCACAGGGGATTTCCTCCCCTGCTCGTTTTCCCATGCAGCACAAAATGCTGCTTGGGAAAGCCTGAGCGCATCTCTAGGCATGGGGGCTTTAACCTGTTTCGGTCCAGGATGGAGGGGCTCAGGTAAGGACATTCACCTCCTGGGCCTGGCCTGGGATTGCACAAGGCTTCTGGAGAATGCATCTTGACATTTGCTCTGGTCCTACTGCTTGTGGAGCCAGACTGAACCAGCTCCCCTGTGGAGCTAAGATGCAAGCAAGTGGTGGGGGAGAGGGGAAGGTGGAGATGAAAGGGAACACCTGGCACGAAGGAGAGGATGAGAAGTGGCACAGAGAGGCCAAGGCTCAGTTTCAGCTTCTGTGGCCTTTAAATAAATAAACAGAACTGGATACCTGGCCCCATGTGATGCCAAGTCCTGCTTCTCTGTACTGGGAGTGCTGGCAGCTGGGTCCTGGAAGAGGGAAGGAGTCCCCGTCAAACCGCTCTGTGCCCATGGCTGTCCTTGGGGATGGCGACATCCTGGGAAATAAAGAAGAACCATTCTTTCCATTTCCATCCTTGGTCCCTTTGTGCCCCTTGCAGTACTTGTCCCTGAGTTTTCCCACCATATTTGCTGCAAGACTGTGGGACCAAGGTCCCAGGTGGGTCAGTCCCTATTACCTGTCCCTTGTCTTAATGCAAGGACAACCCCAGCTCTTGCCCAGAAGGGCCAAAAATCTAAGGGAGGCAGCAGAGAGAAGGTGAGGAAGATGACCAGAGACTGGGCAGTTTTTAACCAAAGCCCCATTTCTCAATAAAGACAGTGTTACTGCTGCTTGGGTTACTGTGAAATCCTCAATTCTCGTGCAGCATCCAGCCAATGAAAGGAAGGTTCCCCACATTACAGTTCTGGGGACAGGTTGGCTGAGCACTTAAGGAAAACCCCAGGGCCATGGGCCGATCTGGAGTCATCTATAGTCTCTGCTTAATCCAACTCCACATGTCTCTTGTGTTGTAGGGGATGACTGCAGTGAGCGCTGTAATCTCGCCCACGGCTGCTGTGACCAGGATGGGAAGTGCAGGTATGGCTTGTCTTTGGCTCTCTGCTGCCCCTGACTGTGCTGCTCTCCCTCCATGGATGCTGTGTCCCTACACCCCTGCCCAGAGCTGAAGCACTTCCTCCTCCACTCCTCCACACCTGGAATAGATGACTCTGCTCTCTTCTTACCTGACATCCTCTGGAGTGAGAGATTTTGATGCCTCAGCCTCTTGCTGGTCCCCTCTAGCCTTTGCTCCAGTGCTTCCAGGGTGCTCACCATTCTACAAGGCAGAACCAGGAGGCAAAGGCTGCTCAGGGCTGGCTAGGACACCTGTGGCTGCAAGGGGACAGACTGCCCAAATCCACCCTGTTCTCACCAGGGCATGGCCAGCCCCCTTTCACAAGACAGTGTCACACCACACCTGGACCACTTGTTCTTGCTGACTGCCACATCCCGGAGCGTCCAGCTCTGGTTTGGCTGGGTCCCCTTTGCAGCTGCATAGAGCTCCTCCCTGAGCCCTTTCAGCAGCTGTGGCTGGTTGGGGGAGCAGGGTGCTGCAAAGCCCCGGTGGGAAAGACCATATGTCACCATGTGGCAGGTGTCCCAGCTGCAGATTTTTCTGCATGTGAGTTGCTGCTGCCAATTTCAGGCCTGCAGAACATATGCTGAACATTGCAGCTTGGCAGTACCTCAAAATCACCTCAAACTCAGGGAGACTTGGCTGCTTACCTGGCCCCCTCCCTGGCAATTTTTAGGTTGGCCAGCTCCCTTTTGGAGAAGTTGAAGAGTTGATTGCACCTGCTCCTTGCAGGTACTGGGGGGTAGGGGTGTCCACATTCCTCTGCTCAAGGCTGTCCAGGTTTGAATGCATTTCCCCACACCATATCAGGCATCAGGTATCATCTCCATTCCCACCAAAACCCCTCTAATTAACATTTATTTATTTATATATTTATTTATTTAACCATTTTCCTAATTCCTAATCTCTTTGGAACAACATACAGTGACAACAGCCAGCCCAGGTTTGAAAGAGCAGCCTTGGGCCAGCCCAGGAAAACTGCAGTCACCACACATTGTGCTGAAATGAGCCCCAGCCATGAAAATGAACCCCCTTCCTTACTCTAGAAACTGTGTTGTTTTCGTTAGGTTTAATTTCACGCTGGTTTGAGTATAGCTTTTGTTGTGGCTTGGTGCCACCTCCTCTCAGCTCTCGTTATCACTTGCTTTCTCCCTTGGAGCTGGCAGGTCTGAGGGATGCCTGCACTGGAGCAATGCGGCTTGGCTTTACTTAGTCATTGCCACTGCCCTGCTCTTCTGGGGCCAGAAGGCTTGTTGTGTGCTGCAGGTTTTCCCATTGTACTGCCCTTGTGAGCTGGCTGATAAATCTATTCTGTGCCCCAGCCACAGCAAGCAAGGTTTTACAGCTGGATTACAGTGCACTCCAGACAAAATTGACAGACATAATGCAGAGAGGAGCAGTGAAACATGCGGACCTCAGTGGCCTCTTGTCCCTTTCCCTCAGGAAGTTGAGGCTTAGGGATGAGCTTTTCTCTGCCTGTCACAGTGGCTGCATGCTGTGGGAGGTACGGGAATTGCTGAGCTAATGGAGTGGTGTATGCAGAGCAGCTGGCTGGAGAAGAGCAGAGGGATGTGGGCAGTGAAAGTGAAGCTGCTGAGCTCTGTTGCTGGCCACTCACCCTCCCTGGCTGCAGAGGGTGAGTCTGCTCCTCCTCTGTCTGCTTGCTTCCTTGGATAGATGACGTGCCAGTACTTACCTCTGGCGTAGGGAGCCAGGAGGCCCATGGGGCTTATGGGAGGGTTTCCGAGCACTGCTGTATCTGTGGGAACTCAGCACAGCACGCAGCCAGCTCTTGTGCAGCCCCTGCCTGCATTTGATTATGCTGCTATGCCCTGTCCTCCTGCAGGTGCGATCCAGGCTGGGAAGGGGAGTACTGCGAGGAATGCGTGCGTATGCCAGGGTGTCTTCACGGGACGTGCCACCAGCCTTGGCAGTGCATCTGTCACACCGGCTGGGCTGGCAAGTTCTGTGACAAAGGTGAGTCGTGGCCTTGACATCCCAGCCTCTGGTGCTGAGGGCAGACGCCCAGCACACCCTCATGGATATGTCAGCCAGCATAGCCAATGTAGCCAGAAGCCACCTGGGTGATGCTGTTTCGGCTGCCTGGGAGATGGGATGTTGCCTGGCTGCCACAGCTGGGACAATTCCCTTCCTGCAAAAGAGGTCAGACTGCTGGCACTTGCTCCCTGGCTGCATGGCAAGAGCTGGTGTGATGCTAGCCAGCCTCAGGAAATGGAGCAGATGAACCCATTGCATTTCCCATGCTGTGTCAGGGCTCCAAGCAGCATCTCCTGCTTCCCCCAAGGCTTCCTGCCTTCAGCAGCTGGCTGGTGGACTCCCTTTCTCCAGCCCCAGCGACTTGTCTGTACCATGGGGTCTCCACTGGTCAGACAGTTGGCATGCACAGCATCTTCACAACCACACAGGCACTGCACTTCTGTTGCTCCAAGTGCCCACTGGTGGGGAGAAGGGAGAAGCTCCTGTCATTTCTCCATCCCCAGGAGGTTTGGTGGGTTGTGTTTGCACTGAGTTGGCCACATCAACCCTCTTTCCTCCCTAATTCACACTGCTTTTTTCCCCCTCAGACATACACATCTGCGAACACCAGTCCCCATGCCAGAATGGGGCACAGTGCATCTACGATCGAGATGGGGAGTATTCCTGCTTATGTCCAGAAGGTTTCCACGGGAAGGACTGTGAGATGAAGACAGGGCCATGTGAGAAGGCAGGGTGAGACACTGCAGTGAGATAACAAGACAGCATTAACTTCAGGTCACACACTGCCAAGTGGAGGCCCAGCTTGGCTCGTTATCTGTGAATTTCCATGCATTAATGGAGTTAAGCCAAAATCACCTTTGGCTTTGGTTTAGCAGCGTGCAGTGCACGGTCCCACCAGGGCAAGGATGTTGTTGCAATCTGAACAGATTCCAACAGATTGTGTTTACCTCCCTGGGGCAGGGGAAGCTGCTTGGCCACCAGGGCCATGACTTATCCTTGCTCTCTCCACACAGGTCTCCATGCAAGAATGGTGGGCAATGTCAAGACGAAAACGGCTTTGCCAGTAACTTCACCTGCCGGTGTCTCGCTGGCTTTGTGGGGGCTCTCTGTGAGCACGATGTGGATGACTGCCTGATGCGCCCCTGCGCCAACGGGGCCACCTGCCACGACGGCGTCAACCGCTTCTCCTGCCAGTGCCAGGTGGGCTTTGAAGGGCGTTTCTGCACCATCAACATCAATGACTGCGCCAGCCAGCCGTGCAAAAATGGGGCAAAGTGCTATGACCGCATCAATGACTATGACTGCTTGTGTCCTGACCGTTTCTCTGGCAAAACCTGCGAGATCTCCGTCCCTGAGCCCACCTGGTCTCCTCCCTATCACCCTGCAAACCAGGAGAATGTCGGGGCTGTGAAAAGCACCACTAGTGAGATGCCGGGGGTGACGCAGCCGGAGCCTGTCAGGACCGTGGTCACGGGGCGGCGCGTGGCCAACCACAGTGAGAAAGAGCCGGGGGGAGGGTTGTTGAAAATCTCTGTGAAGGAGGTGGTGACCCAAAGGGACTCAGGGCTGAATGAAGCCCAGCTGGTGACAGTGCTGGTGTTCGGGGTGCTGACAGCAGTGCTGGTTCTCATCACTGTCCTGCTAATGCTGAGGAACTGGCAGAGAGGCCGTCAAAGGTCGAACTGGTGCCAATCCCCTTCTCAGGCTGCAAGAAAACTCCAAGACCAGGAGTGTCAGGTGGGCATGCTCAATACCATCTTGATTGAGCCAAGGAAGACCACAGAGCTGTGAGCTGTGAGGACTCTGAACCAGGCCCTGGCAGGTCATCATGCTGGCAAACCCCTGGAACTGCACCCTGCGGGGCCACACCGGCACCGACTGGGCAGCGGGGAAGGGCTCTCAGGACAGCAAACACGTCAACAAAACCCTGGGTGTTGAGCACTGGTGTGATGGCCCTGCCTGGGTCTGAGCTGTCTCCTGTTTGGCTGGCTCAGCTGGCACCCCCAGGCATCTGAAAGCAGGGCTGTGTTGGGCCAGCCCCGCAGGGGAGCAATGGTGAGCTGCTTGCAGCAGCCTGTGCCATGCGAGCGTCGGTATCATCTGACACAAGTGCTCAGAAACAGGACAGGTAGTGCTGAGGAGGGAACAGCCCTCTTGCAAGCCCAAATACTGCCAGGCCCTTTGTAACTCCTCTCTCTGACTACGGGAAGGGGCTTTATCCTCATTTCTGCTGGTGTTGGGACGCTGCTTCTGGGGCCTTTGGGACAGTTGTGGCTGCATGGGTCTCCCAGCCGCAGTACTGTATGGGGTAGTTGCTGGCTGTTTCTGGAAGCTGTTATTTCAGATGCCATGTCCCTCGGGAGTGAGCACACACCCTTGCTCCCTGGCCTTGTGGTTCTGTGAGCCAGTTCAAAGAGACTTTGAAAATCATTGCAGGTCTCCTCATGCCCTTCTTCTGCCCTGGCTGATGCACCCTCCTCTTGCTGTCAGACCTGGGGGTTACAAACGTGTTCCGTACTTTCCTCCTCATGATTCAGGGGTCTTTTTGGCCCATTTACCAAGCCGTCCTTTCTGGTCTGGCCACAAATGACCAAGCTCCTTTGCCTCTGCAGTGTGCACATCTGCCTCACTATTTGCTCTCCTCTGGGCCTGAGCTGGTCCTTCTCATACGTCCTCATAGGTGAAGCTGAAGATGGACAAGGTTGTGCTGTGGCTGGTTCAGGAGCAATACAGAATCCAGGTCCTCCTTTCCTCTCCCATTCACTCTGAGGCAGGCAGCTGGCTCTAACTTCAAATCAGTCATTGCAGCATTTCTCAATACAAAAAAGGCTAAACTCCCCACAGTGGATGTGAGGACAGGCTGCTGAGCCTGGGATGAACAGAGAAAGCAGACACAAAACTGCCTTCTCCGCTGTTGCTGAAGCATGGCTAAGAGGCAGTAGATGGTCAGGTCACTTAGCCTTTTTACTAGGTCTGTTCCTGCTAGTGCTGGTCTGGTGTGCAGCAGTCAGTGCTCTCTCCCAGGACCACGGATTTCTGTGCCTCCTCATGGGCACAGAGTGCTAAGCAGTGGGGCAAAACTCCCCACAACCCAAACCCTACTACTGGCTTGTAGGGTTGCAGAGCTGTGGTCAAGGCGGTGTGAAGAGAGCTAAGATGTGACCACTCAAGTAGGAGGAGAGCTGGGAAAGGGGACTGGAGCTTCATCAGAAAGATTATTTTTTTAATACATGGATGGATTATGTACCTTTATCAAATAAAACAAGTACAAGCCCAGAAACAATGTATCAGAGCATCATAAAACAATTTAAATTGCAAGGGACCTCTGAACACCAAACTCCAGCTCTCAGCATATCCAGGTAGACCAGGTTGCTCAGCAACTTGTTCTTGATTAGTATCCCCATCACTTCCCTCAAGAATGCAAACCCAGACTGTGGCCCAGTTGTCCTGCCTTATTCTCCATCTGCAGAGATGGGGATGGCTCTTGCAACCTCAGGGCATGTATCTCAGGACAGCATAGCAAACATGTGGGTTAGGCATTGCCTTAAGAGTGTTGGGAAGAAGGGGAAAACCCAAGACTGAGTCCAAGGTGCCCATGGCAAGAACAAGATCCTAAATCTGAAAGCAGCTGTGGGTTTGTGCAGCTGGGAGCAGGGCAGGAGGGATAGAGAATTTCTTTTGAAGGAGTGGTCTTGAAATAAACTAGCCTTAGAGGCCTTTAATGCAATTGCATTCTGACCCCTTCAGGGGAAGGCTTCTCCACTGAAAACCAGAGGAAAAGCAGCAAGGTCCCTGGGTGCAAGCTTCTGGGCTGGGAAAGGCCTTCTGGGAATAATCTTTGTGCAGAGCAGGCATACTCTTGTATCTCATGAGGAAATATTGTGCCTGGTGAGGAAAAGGGCCAAGGAACTGAATTAACAGCTTCACAAGGATATTTTCACTTTATTTTACATTGCCTATCTGAGACTAAGTCTCAAACTAGGAGTTACTGATTCTTCAGTGCATAGAAAATCCCTCTGTAATCTCAAAGGGAAGCCTTGGAGGGGAGCAGGATCCCACCAAGCAGGCTTGCATGACTCTAAACAGCAGTTCACATCTTCCCTATTAAAGGAAAGGCCACCGTGCCATGCTCTCGTCCCTGAGGACACACAGTTACCGCCTGTAGGCAGGAATAAGCCCCTCCCTCACCTCAGCAGCTCCAGGCCCTGCAGGGACAGGGCTGGTGTCTGAGGTGAGAGGAAAGCCAGGCGCTGAGCCAGAAGGGCTGCCTGGGCTCAGCGCAGCAGGGAGGTCATTGCTGCCTGCTGTGCAGGAGGTGCTGGAACAAGGAGCCATCTTTCTGGCTTAGGTGGGCGGGTGAATCCAGCTCTGCCACTTTCCCAGCTTGCATCACCAGCACACGGTCCGAGTCCAGGATGGTGTTCAGCCTGTGGACAACAAATGCCGGGACACACATTGGTGGATCTGAGGAGAAGCCCTGGATACTGCTAACCCCTGCTGATAAGGGTGGCCCAAGACGTGCCCAGCATTAGAGGCTGCAGAGGATCTCCCTCTGCACTCAGGGTCACAGCGCAATGCAGCTCCCCAGAGAGCCTCTGCTCACTGCTAACATGCAGCACCTCTTAGGAGAGCACCGTGATGCCTTCCAGTTGCTGGGCATGGCACGGCACCAGGAGCACAGAGGGAAGTTCTGTGGGGGGGAAGATCAGGGCATGCCTGATTCTGGGGTTGCACAAAATGTCTCCATCCCCACAGCAGTTAGCGAATTTGCCCCAACATTTCCTCACCTGCCACCTCCCAAGGGCAGCAGAAATGGACTTGTGCATCAGCAGTTATGCCCCTGCAGTCTGGCATCTTTGCTTATGGTACCGCCACCACTGGATTTGTAGTTGCCAGACAGCCAACCACAGCACCCACTGCACACATATGTGCCCAGGTCTGCCCAGACTGCCAGCAGAGCAGCAACCCCTGGCCCTGGGTAGGGAAGATGAGACAGCAGGAATATCTTTGCATAGTCATGCACTGTTCGGTGTGAAACTACAGCCTTCCTTGTGAACTGCAAGTCACAAGGAAGACACTGCACAGGATTTGAGCAGGTAAAGGCACTGTGGAGTTCAGGACTCTGGTTACACATTCATCTCCAAGAGGGTGCAGGCTGCAGCACTGGAAATTACTTGAAAGGGCAAGAGACAAGTACAGTCACTTCCCATCCTGGATCTCACACAAAGCTGAATGGCATGGAAGAACCATGGATACAAAACAACCCCATCATCACCTCTTCTCTCCTTACTGCTCTCCCCCACTGCTCTTCATCCCAGTGGAAGAGGGGCTAGGGCCATCTTCAACTCAGTCTTGCTGCTTTGCCTTCTGCCATTCCTTCCTCTGCTGTTTCTCCTCTTTAATTACTCCCGCATCAAAGGTGGCCTCTCCACACCCAACCCAAACACACACCTCAGCCCACAGTGCCCTTGCACTTCTACTCTATTTATGCCTAACATCCCTAGTGTAGGAACCACATTCCCTTCACACCCCTCCTGCCTCCCTCCTACACTATGTATTTAACAAGACCCACTTGATTCACTTGCCAGGCCCAGCCCACCCTGCCTGTCATCCATCACTCCCACTTCTGTGCAGCAGGACACCAGGCCCTGCCACCTGCTCATTTGATTTTTATTTTTGTGGTAACCTCTGTGCTTTGAAAACACCCTCCATACAATTGCATAACCCTCCTCCAAGTTCTCCTCCACTTGGCAAGAGTAAGAGCAGAGAACACCACCTAATGCCGATCCATCCCTTCTCTGTGGTATTCATGTTTTGCTCTCCTCCCTCTGGCTGCAACCATCCACTGACTCTACTCTTAATCTCTCAGATGTGGGGCAATCACTGTTGTCCTGCCCTGCCTGGGCAGTGTTTATCTTGCTGGCATCAGGTGCAGGCTGGGACTAAAACTCAGGATTTTGGAAAACAGAACTATCCAGGAGCTGGCTGCAGCCCTTTGCTGCCGGCTGTCCTGCACCGCCCTCTACTGAGCCAGGGACACCTGCTCCTCCTTGGTCTCCACATTGCCCTTTCCATAGGATGGTTCTCCATTACTCCTCGCCCTAATTTGGCAGAACCACAAGGCGGGATTCACCCGCCCTACTGATCCCAGCAGGCAGTGCCCAGGAAGAGAAATTTGTGATATGATGTGTCATTTTGCCCTTTGCTGACAACAACTTCTGGGTACAACATTTTCCCCTTTTCACATCCAGTTGTTCCCAGCACCCAGCAGAAAAGGCAAAAGGCAAGGTCCAGCTTTGGCACTTGAAAAACCTTATCACAGAGACCTCCCTGCTCAGCTTGACGCCCAGGCATGGCATGTGCAGCCACCTGTCCCTGTGAGTGGTAGGATGACTTTAGGCAGAGTGCTGCTTCCTCCATACCTGTGAGCAATTGTCAAAACAGTTTTGTCAGCGAAGCGCTGGCGGATGGTCTGCTGCAGCAGCTGGTCTGTCTTCTGATCTACACTGGCTGTGGCCTCATCGATGCACAGCACCTGCCGGGGACAGAGAGTGAAGGGAGCTCCCAAGCACCACAGCAGAGACCCCACTCTCTGCCTAGAGACAGCCTGAGGAGTTAGCACAGGATGTCTGTTCCCATTACACCTCCAATTCTGCAGCGCTCTCCTCTGCTGTCCCCAGACAGCCACCAGCAGCTCACCCTCCTCCTTGCTCTGATGGAGGCAGTGCGCTCACCTTAGCCTCTGTCAGGAGGGCTCTGGCCAGACACAGCAGCTGCCTCTGTCCCACAGACAGACTCTTTCCCCTCTCTCCCAGCTCACTGTCCAGTCCACCTGCAGGGATCAAGATCAGCAGTCACCTGCATCACCTGCACAGGGCCCCAAACAGCTCCATCAGTCCAAGGGTTTCCCCAGTAGCACAGAAAATCCCAATTCTGCTCAGGCCCAGGCCCTAGGAACTGGAGCCTTGACACTAGACACAAGCAACATCTGGCACAGTTCCCTTAGAACTAAGGCTCGGCTTATCTCCCAGGTACTCCTCTAACACCCACTGAGGCCTGGTCTCACCAACAAGATTGTGCCACCCAATCCATCACCTGCCAGTCCATTTGCCTCTAAATGTCACAGAATGCCACTGGGTCCCACTGACCTGTGCCCACACTGGTCCTATGTACCAAGACATCCTACCATGACCTTGCCTAACCCATTCCCTACTGCATCCACCTGGCTGCTTTTCCTCAGCTCCCTGCCTGAGCTAAGGCCTTCTCTCCTCTCTCAGAACCACCACTCATCAGCTGCTTCTCACTGGTTTCCAACTCACCCATCTGAGTAACAGCATCCCACAGGTGGCACTGCTCTAGCACCTCACGGAGCTCAGAATCCATCCGTTTTCCCTGGGGGTCCAGGTTTTCTCTGATTGACCCACTGAACAAAAATGGATCCTGGGGGATGATGGCCAGCCTAGATCTGCAAGCAAATGACAGCTGAGGGCTCATGGGATGGGTTCTGCAGAAAAGCAAAGGTCTGCTATTTCTTTTCTCATCAGGTGTCTTAGCTTGCTACAAATCTTAGAGGCACAGAGACATGGGTCACATATTCAGCCTGGTTTCCTTAGCACAACTGTTGAGAAACAACAGAAGAGCTCATAAAAAGCTGCCACCATCAGAAAAGAGGGTGCCACGACAGTGCATCCTTTGCTCCTCACTCTTTACTTTGGCATCCAGCCACTGACAGCTCTCAGCCACTGTCAGCTACCCTTCACTCTGCTCAGCCATACCTCAGCTCCTCCAGGCCCACCAGCTGGCTGTCAACACCATCCAGGAGAATCCGGCCTGATTTCAGCTCCACCATACGGAAAAGGGCCAAGAAAAGAGTGGATTTCCCAGATCCTGTGCGACCCACAATCCCCAGCTTCTCTCCAGGGTAAACAGTGAAGCTCACGCCATCAAGTGCATTAGGCAAGCCTGCTCTGTATGCCAGGACCACTTGCTGGAACTCCACAAGCCCCTGGCTTGGCCAGTCAGCAGAAACCTAAGAGGGATACAGAGGTGAGAAAGGGTATGATAATGATTGATTGTCATCTTCAGCATCACCTCCCCACAGTCCAAGCACCATCCCTCCCTGTAGATGGTTGCTTGGCTTCTGAGCAGAACCAACACACAGGCCAGTCCCACCTCCAGCCCACGCCTAGGCTTGTTTTTCTGTCACAGCTTGTATCTAGCACCCGTTCTGCTTCCCTACTCCTTCCCATCACTCCAGCCTTCACCAGTTCCTGCCAGAGATTCACCTCCCCAGGAGATACACCGGTAAAAGATGAGTGATCAAGGCGGTTTCTGTGGTGAGGGCCGTCTACCCATTCACTGGAACCCTGTGATCTCCCCAGGGGGCAAGTGCAGGACACAGAGCCAGAAGTTGGGCCAGTACCTGAGAACACATCGGAGCTTTTACCTGGACCAATTTATCCTGGGGCTCCATGGGGATGTCTGTGGTATACTCCTCTGTCCGCTCCACACTCACCATCATGATCTCTGTGTGAGTGAAACTGGAAATGAGGTCTGAGAGCAGGTTTGTGACAGACAGGGCATATGAGAGTGCCAGGCCCACAAGTCCTGTGAGTACAAAAGCATAAGCAAGAATATCACTGGCAGGGAAAGAGCTGGCATCTTGGTGGGCTGGCAAAAACCCAAAGGACAAGTCAGGACTCTGGTCACACTTGAGGTTGGGGACACACAGGAGCAGAAACAGGAGCTCAAGCACTACACTGTGGGTAACTTGCACAGGGACAGGGAGCAGGAGCTCTGGATCTTACCCCAGTGTAGGAAAATGTGTAGCTCTGGGCTGGGAGAGCTTGGCCACAAGGGGGAACCTCTTGGCCACAGCCTAGGAGTGGACACAGATTAATCCCTGGCAGTCTACCTGGATTTCCCAGCTGCTTCTGGTGCTGGATGATGGCAATTCCTGCAATAGCAGTAACCACAGCAACCCCAATCATCTGCAAGCGGATGTCCAGCCATTTCATCACTGTGTCGCTGGCAAAGAGGCAGCGCTGGTTCTGCTCCAGACGCAGCTGATTCTCCAACTCAAACCTGTCAGGCACACAACAGAAGTTTGCACCACCCAAATTCCACTCCTGCTGCCCAGACCAAGGGCATAACCAGCCCACATCAGGAAGGCCTTGGCCTATAAAACCAAAGCTCTGTCTCTCTGGGTGCTCGTGCTTTCTGCTCACCTCTTTGTTGCCCGCATGGCTCTGATACTGCTCAGTCCTGAGAGGGTCTCTGAGAAGTGGGTGTAAATGGGAGACAGGGTGACACTGTACAGGCGCTTGAGCTCCCGGGATGTGAATCTGTAATAGCGCTGAATGAAGAAGTACACTACAGCCAGAGGGAGTAAGGCCAGACCAATCCAAGGGAGGCCATAGGTCATTATCACCAGCATGCCTAAGAGCCCATAGATGTTGGCCAGGAAGATGTTGAGGATAAATGGCAGGCTGTCATCCACACAGTACAGGTCTGAGGAGAAGCGGTTCAGGATCCGGCCTGTTGGTGTGGTGTCAAAGAAGGTGACTGTGGCCTGGCAATAAGGGAACCAGAAAGTAAGAGCCAGTCAGCTGCGGTGAGATCCAGCCACAGAATAGTGTGCAGGAAAGCAGCACAAGGGGAGCAGATAAGGCCACTACATGGTAACCACCACAACCCACTTCCTGACCTCAGCCTCCAAAGCCAGCATCCACTAGCAGCCAAACAACTCACGCTGTCTGCATGGTAGAAGGAAACATTCCTTCTTTAGTGAATGGCAGACAGCTACTGAGAGAGCAGGCACTCACTGGCCCAACAGTAGCCAGGCAAATCTAGCCTCTAATTAAAACTTCCAATGCCCTAATCCAAACTCTAGCCTGAGGAGCCAAGGAAGCCGAAAACATAAAGTTAACTGGCACATGCCAACATCAGCCCTAGATCTTGCTTAACGACTCCTTCCAATCTCATCTGAACCTGAACTCACGATCCTGCAAAAGCTACTTTGACTCGACCGGCTCTCATCTTGGCTATACATCTAAGCCTAATGAGTGAACAGATGCAGGTGGGAGCCATAAAACATCCTTCCATGGAATGAACAGGACACATTTTGAACCCTAGCTCATTGCCTGTACTGGCTGTGGTGCAGTCCTTTTTGAATACAGTCCTACTAGCCAATACCAGCATAAACCTTAATCTATCTCCTGCACCCTTACTCCCAGATATGAGAAGAACGTCAGCTTGCAGGAGCCTCAGCCTGCTCTGGACTTTGTGTCCATTACCTTTAGAACCCTTTGGAGCAGTCGGTCGTGAATGACAGCGGCAGCACGGAGAGCACCATAAGCAAACAGGAACGCCCGAATAATGGTGAAGAGGGAGTTGGCCCCTGCAATGCTCCCATAAACTATCAGGTAGAATTTCACATCCACTGAGCCATTGGAAGGGGGTGGGGTGTTGTCCAGATCTTGAATGGGGGAACTGGAAAACAAGGAGGAAGATTATGAATCTGCCAACGTCCTCCTGACAATAAACTCACAGACATGGCATGAGAACACAAGAGCATACTCAAGGGGAAATCAGGATACTTTAGCCCAATACCCCTGTTATACCCCTTTGCCATGTTGGGACAAATACTCTGATTACTGTGCACCTAGGGGTCTTCATCAGCCCCAGGCAGAAACCTTTTGGGCACGTCATCAGGTCAAAGATTTTGATTCTCTTTGTCGAAGCAGCCACACACATCCCCTGAAGTGAGGTGGTCAGTTTATCTATCCCTGCTCTCCAGGATCTTCATGGGAAATGCACTTAAGGGCATTTCCAGCTTCCTTTGGTACCTCCGGACCAGATTCACTTACACAAGCCCAGCAGTGGAGAAGAGAAGCAGCTCTGGGGAAGGCAGGGAAGCTGAGCAGGCCATCACAGAGGTGTTTGCTGTCTGGGATATGCTGGAGATCCAGTATGACAGCCACCAATCTGAGATATTTCTGGATGCTACAGAGAAAGACAGACTACATAAAGAGGAATTCAACATTTGAATCAGCAAATATGAAACAGAAAAGCTGGAGGGGAAGCTGCTGGACAACTTTTGCATGGTCTCACTGCCCAGTCTAGTCTTCCCCCTGTTAGTAGTAGAGCAGGAGCAAGAGAAGAGCCTTGAGCTGCAGCAGCAACAGAGCACTGCTATAGAGGTACAGTAATGCAACTGCAGCAGCGAGACACCAGGTACAGCTCCCACATGTGCCTCCTCTCTAATAAAGTAGCTCCTTGAGCTACTTTAATTTGGGGAAAGTGGTCTTCCTGCTACAGGGCATGTTTAAACCCCTGGCATCTTTCCTTCCGGACTCCATGCAACCAGGGAATGAGATGAGAGGAATATCTGAAGGGAGATGTGCTGCTGGGTCACTGCCTCACCTTGCATCAGGAAGAGTGACAAGAGGATTGATATTGCCAAGCAGCTGCCCATTGCCAGCCAATAGGCCTTGTACACCTGAAAAGCCACTGCCCCTTCTTTCTTCTCTTCCTCCTTGTGGATGAGATCATTGTTTTGGGTTGATTCTTCTGCCTCTGTCTCTATGGCCTCTTCCTGTCCCTGTTCATTAGGGGCTGTGAAAGTGGATGCAAAAGCAAAGGTCAGTGCAATGTTAATTTCCTCTTGCAGCTGCTCCTTACTGTGAACAGAGCAAGTCTAAACTATGAGGGAGATTTTTTTTGCCTCCTCTCTCCCCTTTCAAGACAGGTGCACCAACCCTGGCAGTTCTTCATCCAAAACTGGACTACAAGAGGAACAACAGGCTCAAATACTGCTCCAGACCAATACCCAATGATATGTGGGCCTCCTGTCCCTCTGTGTGTACACCACCCACATATCAGCACTGCTACAGCAGAACAAGGTGGTGGTAGTTCTGCTCTAAGGCCAGCAACCATCAGGTACAGGTTCTGTCTGGATGGTCAGCTGAGCTGTGCTACCCCAGCCACATTCAAGCTCATCAGGAACAGACCTTTATCCTTATTCCTCTTGTCTGTAACCTTGAACTTGGGGAAGGCTTCAACAAGTGGCAGGATATCAGCTGGCGTGCCTGCGAAGAGAGACATGCAAATGCTTCAGCATCTGTGAGGAATAGGTGACAACTTCCCACCTTCCCACTGCCTCTTTCTCTGAAATGACCCAGTTTTGTTCTCTCATAACATTCCCTACCTTATACAGCAACTGCACCCTTGAAGGCTCTGCTCCTGTTATGTTCTTCTGCCTCATCACTCCCCACATCTAGGGCTGTCTTGTTTTATCTGTACATCTGCACATTCTCTTCTACCCCATCTTTGCCCACATACAGTGTCTTCAGCATCCTCTTTTATCACTAGGTTCCCCACTAGTTAATCCTAATCCACTCAAGCCATTCCAAGACACGGGCACAAGTGAATGCCTGAGAAGACAGACAGCGACAGCGTACCTGTCTTAATTATCCTGCCGTTGTCCATCAACAACAAGGCATCGGCCTTCTCCAAAAGCTCTGTCCTGTGAGTGCAAAGGACCCTGGTCTTATCTTTGAGAACTCCAAGAATGCATTTCTGCATAATATGGTTGGCTACATCTGCATCAACAGCAGCCAGGGGATCATCAAGGAGGTAAAGTTCTTTCTCCTGGGAGGGGGACAAAAGAAAAAAGGATTCAGCCATTGGCCCTGCTGGAGCAGGCAGTGCTGCAGAGAAAAGTCCAAGTGCCTCCATGTTGGCAGCACCTTTATGTTAGCATAATGTGCTTTAAAGACATGCTGACAGAGCTCACTATACAGCTGAGTGCTTCCAGCCTCTTTATATTCGACTCAGCACTGGGCATGATCTGCCATGCAGTAACTCCTTTGTTATTTACCTGGTAAATGGCTCTGGCAAGGGCTATTCGAGCCTTCTGTCCCCCACTGAGTGTCACACCGTTTTCACCCACCTCTGTCTGGTCACCTGCTGGTAAAATCTGAAATATTCAAGAAAATCATTTAGAAAAGGACAGTAAACTGCTGGGGACTCAAAACCAGGACACAGGGTCCCCTCTCCAATCTCTGGCAGTAATTTCTAAGGCTGACACCTTACCAACAATTAAGCAATGCAACAGTCTACAGATGCAAGTGGTTCTACAGATAACTGGCAAGCTTAATTAATGCAACAAAAACCTCTTAGACTCCAGAATAGGGTGGTCATATCTGAACCACCCATTGAGAGCAATTTCTGGTCCAAGATAACTGCACACAGTAATTTTCTATGAGAACAAGAGCTGTGCCTGCATCAAAATTATGTCAGGGTCCTTCCAAACAGGGTAGCAGTGAAAACTACCAAGTTTCAGTACCCAGAAATAAGTCTCCTCTTGGTTTGGTAGCATAAGTGTATTCTACTAAATCTCAAATAAAAATCTTGCCCTTGCAGAGTATTCATAGCTCTGGCCAAAACAAACAGGAGCTGCTAAAGCTTGGCACTTCAGAAAATCAGGCATCAGCTTATAAACCAGGAGAAGGCTAGCTTCTGACCATATATACAGCTAGGTTTACTAGCTAATATAGCCATAAACCTCAAATTTAGAATATGTGTATTACTGATAGAAGCACTGGTTTAGGCCTTCTTGATTCCAAAGAAGTTGCTTCTGATCCCCCACCCCCGCAAAAAAAAAGCATCAGCTGCTGATAGGTTCTGCCTGAAAAACCCAACAGCTATTCAGCTCTGCAAGAAAAACTCCTTTCCCCAGGATGAAGAGTTTTCGGCTCAGCAGCAGAAGAAATCATCCAAAGTGCTACAAGAGTGTCTTCACACCTTAAAGAAGTATGGGGACACCAGGAATGGTGTGGGCTTGCTAATCAGAGGAACACCATTGTGATGGGACATTGGAAAAGCAGTCTATACCCTGAAAGAATAAAGACTGATCTTAGAGAGGCTTAGGATGGATGCAAAAGCCTGCCAAAAAGGCCCAGGCAGGTTTACAGTTTAGGCACTCACATTTAGGTCCTTGGAGAGGGCACAAGCCTCCAGCACCTCCTCGTACAGCCTGGCATCATATTCCCGCCCAAAAAGGATGTTCTCCCGGACAGTGGTAAACTGTATCCATGGCTCCTGTGTGGCCAGACCAAATCCTTGCTCCAGGTCACAAACATACACTCGTCCACCTTGTCTGCAAGCATACCAGAAGCGGGTGTAAAGGGCAATAAAGGACAACTGTTGGCTGATCAAAATGGCCTACAAGTTGGGATAGCACTAGACAGTCCCCACCTGCCATGGCATAGAGGGACCAGGCAGGGAAAAGTCTTTAGGCTACTTACTTAATGAGCTCTCCAGTGATGGCTGCAAGCAGAGAGCTTTTGCCAGAGCCGACCTTCCCAACAACCCCAAGGAGCATTCCCTGCAAAGGGAAATGAAGAGAAGCAACCTGATGTGCTAATACAGGGTAGCTTGTCCAGATTTCTTGAGCCAGACGTAGCCTGTAAGGAAAGTGACTGCTAGGACCATCTCACACATTCAGCAGCACGGCTGGGTACAATTGTCAGGTAAACCAGACTCCTGATATGACAGAGCCCTGCTCTGTTCCCTGTCCAGTTGTCTCCTGCAGCAATAGCAGAAGGCAGAGGGAACTAGTTCATCTCCTGTCTGTAAGCCATGGATGTTCTCTAGCACCTTTCAGCTCTGAGATGTAATATGTGTCCTGTGCCTCTTGACCAAGAGAAGATTTTGATGCACAGCTCCTAAACTGAGGAAAACATGCCACCTCTGCTCCATTATTTCTAGTTTCCAGTATTTTTCCTCCAGTGCCATTTTTCTGTGTTACCTCCCATGTCCTTGCTCACCTTTCTCACTGACAGGTTCTCAATGTGCAGTTGCAGAGTGCCTGTGGATGAGGGCTGCCTGGTGCTTTCTTCCTCAACTGGCACCCATGAGAAGGCTGCACATCGCATCTCCATGGCAGTAGCAGTATCTGAAGGGCTATCTACAAGTGAAAAGCAGGACAGCAAAGCACTGCTATGAGAAGACCAGAAAATTAAAGGCACCTGGCATCACAAATACCACCAGCTTTGTTCCCAAATGCAGAGACCATGGATGGGGCATTGCATGATGCCCCTGACCCAACTACAGAATGAGACTCTTGCCTACTGACTTGCCCTTAAACTTATACATCACTTCTTCCAACCCTTCTGTCTCCAGCTCACACCAGACACACATGGCTGTCAGGGAGACACTGTAAGGATATAACCTGTTTTTATTATTGCTGAAGGTCAAAGAATGTCAGGGAGCTGGCAAAAGGCAATAAAAGAAGGAAAGGGAGCTAATATGGCTCAGGAAAGGGGCAGCCACACAAGCCTTTCTGCCAGATGAAGCCAAGTTTGTTGATGGCTTCAGTGTCAAAAGAGTTTTGGTCAGAGAACAGAGCTGCTTGTTCTACTGTGACACTAATGGCTCTGCGGGGACAAGCAGTGGCTTATGGTTGGTAAAGTGGAATGCTACAGCCTTGTCTCCTGCTTTCCACAGAAATTAGGAGAAATTTAGTGTATCAACTCTGCCTCTACCCAAATGAACATCTCGAATCACAGGGTGACAGCCAGCTGCCTTCCAGTACTGCCCCTGGGCCTCGCACCTCAGCTTTCTGCTCTGAATGTCTGCTGACCAGAGTCTCAGGCCTGGCAGCTTCCTCAACCATTACCTAGGGCATAATAAGCTTCCAGGTCCTGGTCCACGAGTTCAAAGAATTGCTGGATTCGATCCAGGGAAACTTTGGCCTCCAAGATTGCATTCAACACCCACGGGAAGCTGTTGAGGGGTAGAATAAGCATCTCAACAAGGGCCAATGCTGTGAACACCTGCATGGGTAAGCAAACAGCCATGAGTTGGACCCAGTACCTCCCTTGTATCCTCCAAACAGCTTCACCAGTGAGAGCCTGAAGAGCTGTGGAGAGACACAGGTTGGGTTTATTTCCCAAAGAAGATGCCCAAGGACTGCAGTCCCACTGTAGACTGTGTTCTGCATAAGACAAGTTTGGAGCTCTCCCTACTACCTACTCACCTTTGTGGCAGTGAGCTGGTGACCCAACAGAACGTAGGTGACGAAGATGGCAATGGAGACAACAACAGGCAGTGCTGCCCACATGTACACACACAAGGCATCCAGGTAACTGATGGCCCGTGACTTCTGCAGTTCTTTAGCCCGGCAGGCATTTATCCTGGTGCTGAAGTGCTTCTCCCAGGCGTAAAACTTGATTACACGAATGCCACAGAGGAACTCTGTCATTAGCTGCAGGCAATGAGGAAAAGAACATCAAAAAATATGTGTGTGTGTTCCTTCTGGCATTTTTCTCAACAGCTGTGATTCAATTAATCTGCCTCGGATCATGACAAGTGGCCAAGAAGCCAACGTTCTGAGACAAACTCAGAGAGATACCACTGTCCCTCACCTTGACTCGTGTGTCCTTGTGTTTCAGCATCTCCTCGGTGTTCATCATGATGCGGTTAGCTATGATCTTGTTGATGGGCACAAGCAGCACTGCCAGGGCCACGCCTCCCAGAAAGGCTACCCCCACTTGCTGGTAGAGGAGGTAGAGGGTAATGGCAAGCTGGAAAGGCAGGCTCCACAACTCATGGAAGCTGAGGCAGAAGTTGACCAACCTACTGGTGTCTGTGCTCATGAAGTTGACAATTTCCCCCACAGTGAAGCGGGCAAGGCTGGTGCTGCTGACACGCAGAGCCTTGCGGTAGATGGCAGAGATGACAGCGGCCCGCACCATCAGCGTCATCTTGCTCATCTCGTAGATGAACTGGTTCCGCAAGAGAGCGCCAAGGAAGGAGCCAGCAAAGAGCCCAAAGGCATACAGCACCCCATGGCTCAGGGGCTCCTGCCGCGACTCCATGAAGTTCACCAGCAAGTTCAGAAGCAGAGGACCTGAGAAATCCAGCAGACTGCCAGCCAGCTTGAGAAGTCCAAGGGTGTAGAAACGAAGCCCAAAGGCCGCATGAAGGACTGACAAGAGGCGCACAGCTTCCTGGGCATGGCGTGGGCTGTGTGGAGCATCACTACTCCCATCACCTCCAGCAATGATTGGGCTGGTAAGAGACACTGTTTCCTCCTCTGCTTGGTGAAGAGCTGCCCTCTTCTGCCAGCAAGAGTAGAAGCGATCGCAGACCCTGGCAGCCTGGAGCTGGCGAGGAAGGACATAGACATCCTGTGGATGGTTCAGCTTCTGCTGGTAGCCACGCTTCATTAGGGGGTTCATCCAAGTGTAAAAGAAGCGTGAGAGCCAGCTCTCACCATCTTCTGCCACTCTCTGCTGGTCAGGCACTGGGATCCCTGGCGCTGAGACAGGCTGGTCTTGTTGCCAGGAGCAATTGATGGAAAGGAAGTCTTGCCTGCCAGCAGGGGGGAAGAGGTAGCCGACCACATAGGCAAGCAGAGAGGCCAGCTGCAGACAGAGAATGGCAAACCTGGAGGAGGCACCAGGATGGGCAGGGGACCAAGCTGTCCCAGTCTGGCAGTACCACACCAGCGTGATGATGAAGGAAGGTAGGGGTAAGAGAGCGAGGAGAGCCAGGGCTGCAGGGCCCCTGGTAAAGCCATGAATGGACCTGCAGAGCATGAGAAGAGCAAAGCCATGCACCAGCCACGTCAGGGCAGCAGTGCCATTGGCCAGCACTTCAAGGTACACAGGGCCCAGCTCCTGCTGGGAAATGGTGGCTGGGATGGTGTCGGCAAGGAACAAGCCAGTGAGTACAAAGGAGGTAGCAATTCTCCATCCCCAGTTTAGCCTGCAAGGCACACTGGAGCCAGACCTTGAGGAGAAAGAGTGAAATAATTTATGGTCGAAATTCCACTACCTCTCTGTCAGTACTATCCTTTCTTCCTCTCCTCTTCCTGCTGTTTATACATCCACTCTTATGTAACCTTCTAGATACACCTCCCTAGATTTGTAACCTTACCTGACTGTAGGCATCGCTAAACTACATCAAGTCAATACAGCCCACTCTTTGGTCAATACCAGAGATTTAGATGCTACCAAAGAAGAGCATTTCTTTACAGAAATTTGTTTGCCAACTATGATATTTTGTGGTCAAATTAGACTCCAATCCTTGAGGATTAACAGCAAAAATAAAAGTGTATTTAAAGTGTATTTAACCTCTTTAACACAAATTTTGGATGATGAAATTCTGTGTCACATCTCTGACCCTTGATTTCCTTGTCTGTGGGGTATTTTTTCTAGAAACATTATTTTTATCACTCTTAATTTCAGTGATGCTACGCTTGTAAAGTTTATAATCTATTGCCCTTCAAAATATTTCATTATCATTGGATTCTTTGTGGCCTTTCAGTACCAGTGAATGTTGTCATTTTTATGAATTTCAGAAGAGAGTAAACAGAAAAACAATTCGGGTTTCTCTGAACTCCTTATTGCCTTATCTTCTATGCCACCTTGGATTTATATCCTCTCCCAGAATACTCTCAGTTTCCCCAGTCCTCATTCACTGAAATAGTTTTTAATTACTTTCTGTGATTTTATGCCCACAATCCCCTCTATCCTCTCTGGATTCCTTTCTGTACACTGTAGTCTGAATTAAGACAGATGCTGACAAATACAATAGCATTATAATCTCGTGTCCTTCTCTAATTACATATTCAGCACATTATAGGGAGATATAATTTCCAGCCTTTCCACCCCACCTCCAGTCCTGCATAATAATCAAGAGCCAGACAAGTCACTTGTCATACCTCGGAGTGCCAAGGAAGCAGGCACTGACCACTGCAAGGATCACATGAGGAATCACATTCAGTGTCAGCTGGTTAAAGCAATGGCCAACGCTGCCACGAACCCACACAGGGAGTGGATCTTCTGGGCTGGTCCCACACAAACTAGCCAGGATGTTCTCCATCCTTTGCTGGTAATTCAGTGTGAGAGACAGGATGTCCTAGGGTAAAGAAAAAGCAACATGAGGTAAAAAACATAAGAACTACAGCCCCAGTCCAAGACAGATGGGTAATTAACATAGAGCCAGAAGCAACTTCCTGGATCATAGTCCAAGCCCAGCTATTTTTCACTCACTATCATATAATCTACTTCATAAAATGATCAAGCTCCAGCTTAAAATCAATTATATTGTTTATTCCCTTAAGTCACCCCAGGACTGCAATGCCCTGTGAATTTGAAGCTTTCTTATTTCCAGGCTGACTTCTTTTTCCCCATGACGAGTTTATCCTCTGTAAGTAGTATAAGGAAGTATTTTCCCTTCTGTAGATCCGTATGAGAAATACTCTGAGCTGCTTAAACAATAACCTATTCATTGTATCTCCATGCTGACAACGCTTCCCACCAAACTACTTCTTAAGGCTGGGTGTAACATGAAACATTCCCCAGATGGTAGGGGAGGATGCTGGTGCCCATCCAGAGAAGCAGGCGGTACCTCTAAGCTATACAGGACTAGACAGCCCCCTCTGCGTGCCGCCCCGCGGACTGGAGCACGCCTGGGAAGGCCCCAGCTTTACAATGATTTCTGCTCGCACCAGCCCGTCCCATCTCCAGCCCGAGGCCGGCTGAGCGCCACGGGCTGGGCGCCACACCGAGCTCGGCACGCAGGCGGGGGCACTGCAGCACCGCGGCCGGGACCCCGCCANCCCGCCGGCGCAGGCCCCGCGCGCCCCCCGGCGGCCGGGAGGACGCGCCGCAGCCCCGGCGGGCCGGGGCGGGGCCCGAGGGGGATCCAGGCCGCAGCAAGAGGCCGAGGCGAGAGCCGACAGCCGGCCAGGCCAGCACACACAGCGCGCTCAGTCTTCTACCTTCTGGTTAAAAACTATAAATTACCAGGCTCCAGCCATGAACAAGTGTCATTTTCCCCAAAATTCCTCTAGTTCCTTCCTGGTGATCTCATCCCTCCTCTCCTTCTCCTGTGATACTTGGCTCACAGCAATCTGAACTGTTTGTACACTGACTGACACCACATGCACATTACAGACTTGCAGTGTCACCGTGTCAACCAGCACACGAATATTTATGGACCACTGTGTTATCCAAACATCAGCAGCGACAGGTATAGCCCAGGAAGTGCTTCTACAGGTACATATGTGCTTCTATAAGTATAAATATACTTCTACAGGTACAGCATTCTTTGCTTGTAGGCAGTACTACAAGATGAAAATGACATTACTGTAAGAGCACCTTGCCAATAGCACCTCAGTCTACTCACAGTGGCAGAGCTCTCCTGGCACAGTAAACTATCCTGATGTTAACCTAACACAAACATCTGAATAACACAGCGTAAACGAAACCTCTCTGTTTCACTTGTTCACCTGTTGTGTTCAGTGACTGTTTGTCTGGAGCATGAACAAACACATGCAAGCAGCACCCCCAAAATGTGACATTCATTCTTTACTATAAGAGTATGTTGCACTGGGGTGAGGGGAGTAAATGCACAACTTTCCTGATGAGAGAAAACAACCCGGAGAGGACATCCAGCTCCATCTGCTCTGGACTATTATACAGTAACAGGAGAGTGCTGTAAATGTCACCACACTACCTGGCAATTTTAGCTGCTACTGGTGATTTTTATAGCAGATGTTCTGAATGCTTCAACTGTTCCAAACCCTCCCCCAGTACTCTCTTGCCAGGGAAAATAAGCATATCCCTGTAAATAACTCATCACAGGTAGAAAATTTTACTTTCAACATGCAGCTCACCAGAGATACAAAAAGCATTCTCTGAGCTTAGAGGTGTTGTCAGTGGGGTGCTGAGGAAGGAAAATATCAGTGACATTCCTGAGAATGCAGAGCAATCTGGCTAAGGGAATGTGGAACAGCAGAGATAAGAGCAAGAGCTCAGTGGCCACACTACTCTAATTGTAGTTTCCTTGAAAGGAGCAGGAGGGAGAGTGCATTTTCTGCAAGTCTCTCTCTCTCTCTCCCCTTCCCTCCTTGTTTAATAATCTTTTCTCACATGCCTGAAAGCAATCTCAGTCTGTGTGTCAGAGCTGCAAGATGGCCTTTTCCTGACCAAGCTACTCATACTGTACACAGTGTGTATTTGGCCAATCTGCTCTTTTCTCCCACAGGTCATCCAAAGGTTTCTAGACAAAACTTTCCTGAAGAGGCCTTGAGAGTAACTTTTATGCCCTCTCTGCTCAGGGAAGCTTCCCTTCAAAGAAAATGCGTGAAAGCAGCAAACTCTCAAAACAGCAAGTAGAGGTTGTGTGAGGTTGAAGCACTGAGCAGCACACAAATGAAGCTGATTTCAGATTTCATGGGTCTGATGTCTTATTTATTTCCAAATGAAAACAAGCAAAGAAACCCAAACAACTAAAAAATTTCCAAAACCAACCAAACAAAAACCCCCGACTATACCCACAACCCAAACCAAACAACCACTTTCTGTGTCTTAATGAGGTAGCAGAGAAGTTTTTGGATATCAGCAAAGGACCACCTTTCTCCCTTGAGCTAATCACTCTCAGAGCTTTTCCATTCATCTACACTGTATTTTAGCATTCCCTTTTATCACGTGCTGCTCATCATTCCATCCTGCTTGCTCATCTCTCCTAACCTCTTTAGGTTCAAAAACATGAACTTTATCACTTCAGCTGAAAGATGGACAATTTTCAGATGCCACAGGTTCCTTTTTGGTCCAGACAGCATTGCCTACACTCATACGGGAAAACAAACACAAAGGGTATTGAAAAAGGAACTCCAGGAAAATACCAATTCACCCTAGCTGATCTGAAATCACTTTGCCTGTTCTGCATAAGCGCATTTAAATAGCATCATAACAAGAATTGAAGTAGACATTCCTCGTTTTCCTGCTTCCTTCTGGCTATTCCCCCTGCTTCTGAATATTGCTGCCTACGCCATTTACTGCGATGTATTTGACTTATTTAAGATGTGCAGCAGCTGGAGCAGAGGCTGGTGGCTACATTGCTTACAAAGTATCTTGCATACTATAAATAATCATACACCTGGCAATTATAAAAAAGAGCATTCAAAATTTTTTTCTCCTTCACCAACACCAGGTTTAATTTAATCCACCCCCACTGGCCATGCAGGCCAGATTTTACTCACCGTCTATTATCCAGAGTCTGTTAGTGCTCTAGATTGATAAATCCCCAGTGAGAAAGCGCTATCTGGCAAAGGGAGACTGCCCTCTCCTTCTCTGATGAGTTTCTTTTGTAACAGATTACTTAATACCAATCCCAGGACTCAGGGAATCAGTGCAGGCCGCATGCCCATTCCACTTTCCAGCTAAAAGTAAATATTGAGCTGAAACAGAAGCCAGCCTAGACAAGCCTTAAATTCAGAATTATCAACCTTGTAAGTATAGATGTAAAATCTCTGAAAGCAATTGTCTGTTTGGATGCGTTTTCTGTGCTCCCAGCCAGGACTCTGCTATCAGCTGAACCATCCTCAAATTCCATGACGGCACAGCCAAGGAAGTTTCGATTACTGGGCTCAGTCCAAAATTTTTAATGAACTGCTTTGCCTGGACCTGAAGACACAAGATAGATATTGTGCCCTGTTTTCCAGGGAAAAAAATTACTGCCAAGTTCGGAAGGCAGAGGAGTATCTTCTACCGCATCTCCTCATGAGAACACCAATTCTGTCATAAAAACACAGAAACTGTCTTTGTTGTTACTCATAGCCTAGCCATTCAACATTAGGTGGTTGTCTCATGCCCCTGGATCTAGTCTTGACTCAGACAAGAAGGTAAAAAATTATAATTAAGGTATTACATTTTTCTCTGTTACTGTTCTGCTTCTTAATCTAATGGTCCAACCTGAATTAACCCAATTCTCATTTCTGTTTACTTGTTTATACAAAGCTACAGCTAACTTTTCTTATTCTGTTCTTTCTCAATGTCATTTGCTCCCCTTTTTTATTTGGGGCCTAATGAGAATTCAGAGACACCATATTACCCCAACATTGCCCTCAGCATCCAATTAGCTAAAACCTCTCCAAGCTGCAGCTAATTGCAAGTCAACTATGAGCCTTGGAATTTCAAAGAGGAGTTTAGGAGCTGAACTTCTAGCAGAACAGACTGACTGGCACCTCTGTCATCCAGTGAGAGCCTAGAGCACCAGTTGCAGGGATGTTCCAAAAACTTCTGCAAAGCAGGTAAGGGACCTTGCCCAACCTTTTCAATCCCTGAGACAAACTGTAGTGCTTCCTCTTCCAAAAGATGTGAAAACTCTCAATTCGGTCTGCACCACTGGGCCCAGATTTCAGTACCAATTTTAGGAATAATTTAACTGGATCCCACTATGGATGCTTAGTCCCTTTAAAAACTGAGCTTAGTAAGGCATGTGGTTAAACGATGACACTACATCTAGTTGAAAATGAGTTTATAAATTGCAATTATAAATTGTAATAGTAAAGCAATGCTCAGTAAGATGACAGGGTGCTACAAAATGCTCATGAGCACTGGTCAGTCTCCAACAAATGGAATTTTCTCTTATAAATGCTTCTAACATCACAACACATAGGGTGTTTGCTTTCTTTTTATCACTTCTCCCATGAGCAGTTTTCTTATTGGTGTGCAGGTGAGACATTTTAATGAACTTTCTCTTCAGTTTTTATTATCTGGATTCTTTCACCTTCCATATGCCACCAAAAATCTATGATCAAAAACTACCAGAACACGTCCTTTAGGCCTCCTTTGGACATAAGGCAAAAAAGTTCCAAAAAAAAAAGAAATCATTTTCTGACATTTTGCAAAGTTTTTAGATGCATAACTATTATAGAAAACAGATTTTCAAAATGTTTTGTTGCCTTTCTTGGGTTTGTGGCTTTTTACTTGGGTTTGTGGCTTTTTACTTGTGTTTTGAAACCAAATTATAGCTTAAAACTGATGCAAAGAAAGCAATAGCATGGAAGAGATATCCAAAACCAAACAAGTCTTTTTTCCTCACTCTTTTTATTACACTCAGCTATTTTTATCTACTTCAGTTGGTGAAACTGAGTGCTTGATGCAGACACCTGACACTACTGCATGAAAATGCGTTCTTCCTTGAATAAAGAAACAGAACACATTTGGGATAACAGTATATTCCTTATAGTGATAAATTACTTGGATGTGATCTACAATGAAAAACTAGAGGGAAAATTCCTACGTACACATCAGTTTTGTGGTTATCTCAAAGTGTTTTGCTTCTCTGAGTGGCCCTGAGCCTGCTGGGTAGGGTACTTAATTGGGGCAGGTTAAGCATCTATTGCTCCTGCTAGAAGCAGATCTGCAGTTCGCTGGGCATCCTCAAAGATGAAATTCTTATCCCAGGAATACTTATGACTGAATTAAGGTCGCTGATAAACACTGCAAGCCGGAGGACAGAAAGGTGAGGAGAATGGCAACAGAAAATAAGTCTTTATATAGCTCATACTTATTTTGACGATTGAGTATGTTTCCTGAGCCTAGGATGTCTAGTAGCCTAGGTAGTGATGCACTCATTCATAAAACCTCAAGGGGTGGTCGGTTTTAATACAGTTGTACTACACCACTCCCAGCAGGATTACCTTGTTATCAGGCAGATCACCGTCCTGCTGCTCTTCGTTGCCTCTACTCATTAATAGGACACTTCAAAATGGTGTGTATGTTCGAGCAAATGCATTCCCAAACACACAGGCAAAATTTCATCAAAAGATCGACTGGCTCTGCAAGCGCAAGCTCTCACATGTCATCCAGCCAAGAGTAAATTACAAATCAAGATACAAAAGCTTGTAGAATTTAGAAATGAAGGTGAAGAGTTTTATGAGAACCTTCATTTCTCTGCTTTCACTTCGTTTGACCGCTAGCCCATCTTAGTGAATTGAAAACCCTCCTCCTCTCGGGAGACGGTCCCCAGCACCAAGCAAGAGAAATGTTTCAGCCGTCGCACGAGAAGCGAAGCTGTCACAGCCGCTCCCCCGCACTCAGCGCGGTCGGTGGCAGGTGGTCAGGTGAGGAGAGGGAGGAGGCGGGAAGCCATTTCCTACCCTGTCATCCCTGCTCCCGGCAGCCGAGAGCAAGGAAATCGGTTCAGGAATTTTCTGAGCTGGAGGCTTAGCCTCAGCACCGCCTGATCGATCAGGCGTGATCGATCACGCTTTCGACCACACTTCTGCTTGAGGACAACACCCGTACCGACCAGCTCCACAGCACAGTGCGTGCGTGTGCGTAGGGGCGAACAAAAAACTCAACAACAAAAGCAAGCAAACAACGAAAATCCCAAACAACAAAGAACCACCAAAGCCGAGCGCGCCCCAGTCACAGCCGCTGGGAACCGAAGTGCGGAGGCAAATAGGCGCCGCACGGCCGAACGCGGCGGCCGCAGCTCCCCGCTCCCGCCCCACCACGCGTGACGAGGCGCCGGCGCCGCCATTTTGTGCGGGCGTCCCCAGGCACCGCCCCGCCGCCTGGGTTCCCTCCTCCCCCGCCCGGCTCGGGAGCGCGCAGGGCGGCCGGGAGCGCGCACGCCGTGGCGGGGGGGGCCGGTTCGGGGGAGCCGCGGGACCCCCGGGCCGCCGGCGCCATCATGTACCGCTCTAGCAGCGGCCGCTCCGGCCCCTCGTCCTCGTCCTCCTCCCACCGGCTGAAGGAGGGCGGCTCGTCGGCGTCCCGCGCCTCCCGCTTCAGCACATCGGGGCCGGGGCCAGGCC